>JAYESA010000009.1:37241210-37488710 GCA_036927795.1 Iris macrosiphon | reverse complement strand
ACTGACTGTTCGAATCGATGCATCGAGTAGGGGAGGGACCGCTGAATACTTTCTTGCATCCGTCTCTGATAGATTGCGACGACGCTGAGTGGGTGACACAAGCCCTAATCACCCCCACCCCACCCTAACCACCACCACCACCCTAACCACCAGTGGGACCCACCAATCAGATTGGTCCAGATCTACTAGTGGACTGTACCGGTCACTTCTCAAGCAAGCGACGTCAGAGTCGATCGACCTAACCAACATATTCCCTCCCTCCCGGACGGTCCCGACCAGGAGCATCTCATGCATCTGGTCAAGGTCCCCAGAGAGCCTCCTCCAGCCATAATATCCGTGTCCGACTTTTGTTAAGGGCACGTCACGTGGACTTATATCTCTTGGTTATAAATGGATTGGAATATGTTCTGATAGATGCATGGCTCAAGGAATTGCTACGTTTGATTCTCTGTCCGATGCTTAGATACTTTCTTGTAAGACAAGTCAAGTTAGATAGACAGTACTGCAGAAAGAAAGAATATACATGGCACATATATATTTTCTGACACGTCCCAAGTCAATGAAGATTCAGTGTTGGCCAACCACAATAGAATAGCTGTCCGCCGTCAATTCAGAGCATGCACATAAATCTTGATATCGATTAGGATGGACCTTGAGGTCTTCAATAGTCAATAGAGAAAGCTTTCAAAACTTTTTCACTCTTTGGTTCGTTTCTTGAGATCACTTCTGTTAAGGATGGGGTAATTATGTTATAGTCATGTTGAAGAAGATATTTTTATTATTATCAATAAATCCAAGCCTTAATTAGATGTATTTTCTACTCCCTAATTTTATTCAATAGTTTTTTGATAGTCCCTAAAAAATTAAATCCTTCAGATATTGGTGTCTATGGTACGTTGTATGTTACCTCTGATAGGTGTCTATGTTCTGAAGGAACACTCCGTAGTCGACATCTTATTTAACACTGCGGTGGGATTGTTGTTTGTATCTTGAGGCTTGTTGCTCTCTCAGATTGATGTCTGCCAAATGCCAACTGTTTGTTGTATTATTTCTTCCAACCTTCATTCACTATTCTCATACCTAATACGCCTATAAATTGGACCCAGTGAACGCATTATTGATAGTCCTACTATACAAGTACTAGGCATAATTTTCAGAATTTTTTCTGTAGACGGGCGATTTTTTTTTTTTGTCAATTTTTTTTGGTCAAAACTGATTGTAGAATGAAAAAGTTGAAAAATTTAAGCTAAACAAACTGGCGTTTTTTTTAGTGAAAACGATCGTCTGCAGTGACGGAGCTAATCTTTAAAATTAGAGAGAATGACTGAACTTTATAAGTATAGCTTGAACCACACAAGAAAACTAGCATCGCATCGCTTATAATATTAATTTTTAGAACTCATTTATCATTTAATTGTTGCATATTTCAAATTCAAATAAAATAAAATAAAACACAACTAAGAAAACATTTAAAAAAACACTCAGAACATTTCCCCCAAATATTGGGGCGGGCTACAGTCCCCCTTGCCCAGGGGTAGCTCCGTCCCTGACCGTTTGTGACATTTTCATTACAAAACGACATACGGTCTGGCCTATTTGTAGCAAATTTGTAATTTTTTCTTGAAAAACAATTCAAAAATAAAATAGTCGAAAATTTAGAAGAAAATACTTAACTCTCACATCTGGTTGTCTGAATTGGACTACTTGCGCATGCATCGACAAATCGATCATCACTATATCAATAAAGTGAGTGCTACAAGAGGAGTAGGCAGTATATTTTTTTACAGCCCAACCCTAGAACAAATTACTCATTTACAGTCAAGATTTTTAAAATACATTTCCAACAGAATATAGGCACATAAAAATCCAAGTGTATATATATATATATATATATATATATATATATATATATATATATATATATATATGACGTGATATTGCACAAAGGGTCCAAGGCTTATTGCATCATTATTGTACCAAGCAATCTCATCCACAATTTTTTTTTGAAATATGTGGTTATAAAGTATGCTGATGTGGCAGCAACTTTATATGATGATTTATAATCACACATTTCAAAAAATGTATGGTTGAGATTGTTTGGTACAATATTGGTGCAATAATATTGATGCAATATCCCGTGTGTGTGTGTATATATATATATATATATATATATATATATATATATATATATATATATATATATATATATATATATATATATATGAGGAATTCGGATCACCCCAAGCATCCCTCTAGCATCACCGGAATAGCAACCGTCGGATCTTGTTTAAATCATCTAATTTTAACTATTGATTTGAACCATTCAAATCAACGGTTAAAATTAGATGACTTAAACAAGATCCGACGGTTGCTATTCCGGTGATGCTAGGGGATGCTTAAGGGAAGATCCAGATATGCTTTATAACCATATGATTCAAAATATATGTGACTGAGATTGTTTGGTACAATAATAATACATTATCCCGTCCATATATATATATATCGGTGGGAGCAACCTAGTGTAAGGCTGCGGGATATGAGCGCAGAGGTCAGGGCCTCGGACGTCAGGGAAGTAAAGGCTGGGGTCTTTACAAAAACAAAAAATTTTAAATATATATATATATATATATATATATATATATATATATATATATATATATATATATATATACACACACACACACACACACAAAAAGACTAACGGGGAACAATTCACAATGATGAAGTTGGAATAGAAGAACGGTTTTTTGTTTTCCAGGACTTAATAGCGATACCTATGGTAAAGTATAGTGCTATAATATGTAAGAACTATAGTCATCTGGAAATTGGTAAAAATTATATAGGTATCCTAAGTACCTAGCCATGCAGCCAAAATGATATGCTTTGAATCAAATTTCTCAAATCTGACATGTTAAAAATAAGTGACGAAGTTCCAAGAATTCTTAGTTTAGTGTATGTCAATGACACCATATTAATTAGAAATTTGTTGAGATTTCTATATGTATCACATAATATTCCCATATTCTCATGAAAATTGATGATGATGTAGCCGAGTGACTTCATTATAATACCACTCTCCAAATATTTGAAGAAACATCTGTTTCAAACTGGCCAATTCTCCATGACAAGTTTGACATATTACTTGCATGATAGGTGTGTAGATGTTGTACTGCGTAAAACAAAGAGCAACAATTGGAGATTAGTTGGAATAGGAGCACACAAGCTAGCAGATGCTACAAGGAGAACTTAGCTCATGAGGGTAGGTAGCAATTAACACTAATGCAATAACTTACGATTATTGTAGAGAATTGGGCATCTATTTCACGTCTCACTGCATGCAACAAATTGATCTTCAACGTAGGAGCTGATGTTTCTTGATTTCTTGTAAAAGTTTATTTGGAACCAACTCCGTTGCAGCAGCAACAAGTATCTATATTTGCTGAAAATTTATGTTCAACTACTAGAAATAGTATGCATTATTGGAAACAAACTTTAACTTTTGAACATTGTTCTTAATATTGAAATTGAATGTTATACATTGCAATTTCTGATACAAATATTATTCTGTTTGCAGGTTGCAGGAGTTTGTATCCAGATGTGAGCGACGCACTGACGGATAGTGGCTTTTGCTCTCTTTTATGTGCATAATTTTCTAGTCTCTTATATTTTTCCCAAGTTAAATTTCAATGTAAATATCGGATATGCTAAAATATGTCCATAGTTCTTTTACGTAGAAAATTAAACTTACCATAAATTATAATTCATTCCTGGTGTTGGTAAGGGTTGTAATCGAGCCTAACCAAGTCGAGTTTTGTATGTTCAAGATCGACTCATTTTAGGGTTGATCCTTATTAAACTGAGCTCGAGCTGTTCGCAAGCAGCTTGCTAGCAGTTCGAACTCGAGCTCTGCTTAGTTCGAGGGTCGTGGTATTTTTTTAGCAAGTTTTATTATAGAAATACAAGATCAAGCTAGAGAAATTTAAAAAAAACCAAGAATATTATAGAAATACAAGATCAAGCTAGATAAATTGAAAAAAAAAACCAAGAATTGAAATGACTAATGAGAATTATTACTCATTGGGGAGAAAAAGCAAGAAAATTTTACGGATTTGAAAGATATATATGAATAATAGAAATTAATAGTAAAAAAGATTAAGGGTGTTGAGCTGTATCATAGTTGAGACATATCGAATAATAACCGAGTCGAGTGAGTACTTATCGCGTTGAGCAATATCAAGTTAGAACGGAGTCGAGCTAGTACTCTTCCAACTTATTGGATCAAGATTGTTCACGAGCTTCAAGCTCGGCTTAGAAGGAAACTTGTTGGGTCAGAGTTTTGTGATGTTTAATTTCAATGTTGTCGACATGGGGATACGAGACTTGTGACATTGAGTTTAAATTGCACTTCATGTTTCGATCTACATGTCCATCCTTATGTATTAGAATTAAACTGCGAAAATATTGATATGATATCTTTATCACAGTGAACAAGTTTAATGGGAATTTTTTGGCTAACAAAGCCATACACAACTTATACAAAACATAGAATAATAGTTTTTAAATATAAAAGTTATAAATTATGTTACCTTGTGAGATTATTTGATGTAAATATCTTTATTTTTCGGAGAATAAAAAAATGGAAAATATTGAAAAATAAATATGGTCAAAACTTCACCTTCGGAACTTCACTTCGGAGCTTCACAATTTTACCAGCAATTATAAATCTTCTTCTTCAACCCAACAAGATATTAGAATACTCAAATATACTATTTGTTGTTTCAAGTGTAGAATCTACCAAAATTTTGCGAATAACGTCCTCGTTATTAAATGTTGACTTTTCTTAGAGACAGTTGTCTTATGCTGATTAGCTGTGTCAGATAAATACATGTGAAATGTGAGAGCAAATCTGTTGTCCCCTTTCTATTCTATCTAATTTTGTCCCATCCCTATTACATATGGGTCCGGACAGAATTTAAAAGTAGATATGGAGATGGATGGTCCACATGTAATAGAATGAAAGACATGATTGGACAGAATATGGAGGGGACATCAGATTGTTTTGGTGAAATGTGAAGTGAAACATCTACCATATGTATGTTCGTTTGGTGTAGATATTTATTCTAACAACGTTCATATTTATTCTTAGGCACGTTTGGCATTTTTAAGTTGAACCATTCCCAAATATATATATATATATATATATATATATATATAGAGTAGATTTCATAACTTATAAGTTATATAAACAAAAAAAACAAAAATCAAATCTATCAATTACTTATACAAGTATGTAGGCATCTAGTACATAGATATTGGCTTCCGATACATGGATAAAGGCTTCGGTAAATGGATATATGCTTTCTAATACAATCTTTCAGTACACGGATATAGGCTTCCATTACATGAATATAGGCTTCTGGTACATGTATATTGGCTTTCGTTACACTGATATTAGTTTTTGGTACACAAATACAGCTTTCACTACACGGATATAAGCTTATGTTGCAGGGATATTGGCTTTGGCTACACAAATATATACTTTTGGTATACGAATATGATTTTTTTCCATAAACAAATATTGGCTTTTGGTACAAGAATATCAATTTTTGGTACACGGATATAGGTTTGGGTTACACGGAAATTGGATTTGGGTCATGGATATGGACTTTCAACACATGGATATTAATTGGCTATGTACCAAAAGTATATATTATATATATGAGCTATAGTATTCATTTTCCTAAATGAATCATGTACATGTGGACCAATATGATTGGATTCCTACATCCCATGTGCACCAATATATGAACGATATTAAAAAAAAATGGCAGATCAACTCTCTTTTGTGGAGAACCATCGGATGTCCGTGTGTGCGACAGGGAGCCCCAAGATCGGGGTCGGCCGGTGGTAGGGGAGGTCCCTTTGGAGGGCTGGTGCACGATGACAAGGAGGAAGAGAGTGAACATGGTCTCCAACCCCCCGAAAGATGTGTTGGAGTAGGTGGGGTTCCCAACCTATGTGGAGAACACCCCGGAGTACGATGAGCGCCGTCTGTGGTCAGAGAAGCTCGGGGAGGCGATGAGAGCCATTCGAGAGGTCGAAGAAGCTCGGAAAGAAGGAGGAGCAGCCACTGTCCAGGGGGAGACAGAGTTCGGACCAAACTCGGTCCGGACTCGGACCAAGTTCGGTCAGGGTGCTCCAGAAGCTCCAGAAAGCTGCTGTCTTCATTTACTCGTAAATCACCAACTTGGCCGAATTCGGTCCAAGTTCGGTCGGTTGGCTGGACGAAAATTCAGAGGTGTTTTATACACCGTTGGATCGTATCCTACAGTCCATGATTAGCTGCGGGATTAAGGGATATATATTAGATTTTTTCTAACCCTAATTTCCATCTAACCGTAATAAATTATCTGAAGAAAGAGGAAAAAATGAGGCATGAGTGCCATTGCAACTTTGGGAAGGAGAAATAATGATTGGAGGCCGTTTCGGAGGAGGAGATCAATTTTGGGTAATTTCTCATTGTCTTCTATCTTCGTGGTGTGATCTATTCCTAAGTATTATGGTGATCCGTGTTGGATTGGGAGTAGCTTGTAGAGCGTGTATTCTCTTTATTCCATTAGTGGAGTTTCTTCAGGGTTGGACTTCGATCGTCCCGTGGTTTTTTTCGCAATGATTTTTCACGTCAAAATTCTCTGTGTCTGCGTGGATTATTTTTCTGTGGTTTGGTGTTTGGTTTGTACGTTATATTGTTCGGTTCTCTCACAGGAACTCTCTGGTTTGGGGGAAGATTTCCATATTTTTTTCCTAACAGTGTGGTATCAGAGCCGGGTTCTGGAATTTCAGATGGGTGTTAGGAGTTGACAGGCAAACCAGGGAGGAGAGATAGACGCGAAGCCAGTGCGCATCATAAACCTGAACGATACCAACTATCATTACTGGAGGAGCAAGATGAAGGATCTGTTATTTGTCAAGAAGTTGCATCTGCCGGTATTTGCTTCCGAGAGGCCCAGTGAACAATTCGAAGAGGACTGAAATTTCGAGCATATATAGGTGTGTGGATACATTAGGTAGTTTGTTGACAAAAGTGTATACAACCACGTTGCTAGTATTGAGCATACGATGACTGTGGGATAAGTTAGAATCTTGACCGGGGTAAATAAATTGTTCCTGATTCGGATGATGGTGGGTCTGCAGTACAAAGATGGGGCGTCTATTACGGATCACTTGAGTGAGTTTCAGGGCATGGTTGACCAGCTATCCTTGATGGGAGTCAAGTTCGACGACGAGGTTCAGGGATTATGGCTGCTGTGTACATTGCCATACTTGTGGGAGACCGTACGAGTGTCTATGATCGCTTCTGCTCCGGAAGGCGTGGTCAGTCTGGAGTTTGCCAAGAGTGGGGTACTGAATGAATAGATGCAGAGACGTTCTCAGGGCACTTCATCCACATACCACTCAGAGGCACTTGTTTCAAAGAGCCGTGGAAGGGATAAAAGCAGGGGTCCAGGCGATGGCAGAGACAAAAGCAGGGGAAGATTCAAGGGTCGGTACGAGGATTCGGAGTGTTACCATTGTGGCAAGAAGGGCCACATCAAGCAAAACTATTTTTCTTGGAGGAGAGAGAAGAAGGACGACAAGGGAAAGAAAAGTGAGAACACTACAGCGACTGCCTCAACACATGGAGGCAAAGTGATCATTGTAGGTGATGAGGTAGTTATGAACCTCGCCTACGATGATAACTCTTGGCTGGTGGACTCAGGTGCTTCAGCGCACGTATCTTAGGCGACTGTGGAGTGTTGAAGATGGACAATGGAGATATGTCAAATGCGGTTTCCATTGGAGATATGCATTTGAGGACAAAAATGGGTGCAGTTCTTATTCTCAAGGATGTTCGTCATGTCCCCGATATCCGTTTCAACCTGGTGTCGGTTGGAAGGTTGGATGACGAGGGTTTCTTCAGTCTCTTCGGGAACAATCAGTGGAAGCTTTCTAGAGGTTCGATGGTGATTGCCAGAGGAAGCAAGAGGTCCGGACTCTACTATATGGAAGGGAGCACACATGGGATACATGAGGTAAATGCAGCTACTGATGTGTCTACCGAGTTGTGGCACAAGTGACTCAGCCATATCAGCGAGAAGGGGATGAGCTAATTGGTGAACATGAAGATGATTCCAGGGCTAAAGTCTACAAAGTTGGAGAAGTGCACACACTGTTTGGCTGTAAAGCAAAATATAGTGTCTTTTCAAAGTCATCCAAGTTCGAGGAAGCCGACGTTGCTCGAGTTGATTCACTCGGATGTCTGCGGTCCTATGAAGGTAAAATTCATTGGTGGTGCTTCTTATTTTGTAATATTTATTGGTGATTGTTCCAGAAAGATTTGGGTCTATGATTTAAAGACTAAGGATTAGGTGCTGCCCACTTTCCAGGAGTTCAAAGCCTCTGTTGAAAGCAAGACGGGCTAGAAGCTGCTATGTGTTCGGTCGAAAAATGGCGGCGAGTATATCGGCCCCTTGGATGCTTATTGCAGAGAGCAAGGGATACGACACCAGAAGACTCCACCAAAGACACCGCAGCTCAACGGTGTAGCAGAACAGATGAACATGACACTGATGGAGAGGGTACAATGTTTGCTGTCAGAAGCAAACTTGCAGAGCAGCTATTGGGGTGAGGCACTTTACACAACTGCTTATGTTATTAATTTATCTCCTAATATTCCTTTGCAGGGTGATGTGCATGATAAAGTATGTTACGACAAAGAGCCGTCATACAATCACCTGCGAGTGTTTGGTTGTAAGGCCTTCGTGCATGTACCGAAGGACGGAAGATCCAAACTTGAGCCAAAGATGAGGTGGTACGTCTTTGTCGACTACGGTCAGGATAAGTTTGGCTATAGACTCTACGATCTAGTGGAAAGAAAGCTCTACAGAAGCAGAGACGTGATATTCATCGAGGATCAAACCATGACCAATACACAAGATTCCGGGATGCCTTCTGAGGTTGAGGAATTGCCTGATTTAGAGTCATTTTATTTCGAGCAGTTTCCAGAGGATATCGCAGAGGATCCAGTTATGGGAGAACCAGTACATGGAGTTGCTCCCAACCTTGATCATCAGCCTGCTGATGGTGGTCAGGATGACTCTCAGGAGGATGAGCATGCCAAGGAGGCAGTTCCTGGAGGGGAGGAGGCTGTTGATATACAACCAACACCAGTGGTTTCATTGAGGAGGAACGATAGAGAGCGTCGACCATCTACGAGATACTCACCGGGTGAGTATGTGCTACTGACTGACGGGGGAGAACCCGAAAGTTTTGCAGAGGCTATGGAAGACGAACACAGGCATGAGTAGATGGAGGCCATGCAGGAGGAGATGAGTTCCTTGGAGGCCAACTCTACTTATGATCTGGTGCGGTTGCCAAAGGGCAAGAAGGCTTTAAAAAATTGATGGATGTTCAGAGTGAAGCAGACTGATGATGCTACTCTCCCTCGATACAAAGTGAGGCTGGTAGTTAAAGGATACGGTGAGCAAAAAGTCATAGATTATGATGAGATTTTTTTGCCAATCGTCAAGCAATCGTCTATTCGGGTGGTGCTAGCTTTGGCAGCCAGTTTTGACTTGGAAGTCGAGCAATTGGACGTGAAAACAATATTCCTCC
Source organism: Iris macrosiphon (assembly GCA_036927795.1). Classification (NCBI taxonomy): domain Eukaryota; kingdom Viridiplantae; phylum Streptophyta; class Magnoliopsida; order Asparagales; family Iridaceae; genus Iris; species Iris macrosiphon. Next base: position 37,479,056 of record JAYESA010000009.1, on the reverse strand, counting down.
ACGGTGATCTTGAAGAGGAGTTATATATGGAGCAGCCAGAGGAATTCTGTGAGAAGGACAAGTCACATTTGGTCTGCCGGTTGAGAAAGAGCTTGTATGGTTTGAAACAGGCTCTGTGGCAGTGGTACAGGAAGTTTGAGTCATTTATGGGGGAGCTTGGCTATGCACGGACGACGTCGAATCATTGTGCTTTTGTGAGGTATTTTGCCAAGGATGATTTCATTATTTTGTTGCTTTATGTTAATGACATGCTATTGGTGGGTCAGAATGCCACCAGGATAGCAAAGTTGAAGCGCCAACTGGGCACAACCTTCTCTATGAAGGATTTGGGCGCAACGAAGACTATTCTTCGGATGAAGATCAGCCGAGAGAGAGGTAGAGAGTCCAAGCTGCTATACTTGTCCCAAAAGAAGTACATTCACCGGGTACTTCAGCATTTCGGGATGGACGGGTCGAAGAAAGTGAGTAACCCCCTTGCGTCTCACTTTAAGTTCATTGAGGAGCAGTGTCCATCTACCGAGGACGAGAAGAAAGATATGGAGCGGGTTCCATATACCTCAGCTGTGGGAAGTCTTATGTATGCTATGATATGTACGAGGCCAGACATTGCTCACGCAGTCGACACAATTAGCAGGTACACTTCCAATCCTGGAAGGGTACATTGGAGTGGGGTCAAGTGGATTCTACGATATCTTGGAGATCGACTTTTATTTGGTAGTGACGAGCCAAAGCTGGTTGGGTATACCGACGCTGATATGGCTAGAGATGTAGACATGAGGCGATCGCCTTTGGGCTATGTGATGATGTTTGCTGGTGGAGTAGTATCGTAGCAATCGCATTTGCAGAAGTGTGTTGACTTGTCGACGACAGAGGCAAGTACATTGAGGCGACGGAGGCTTGCAAGGAGTTGTTGTAGATGAAAAAGCTGTTGCAGAAAATTAGGCTAAAGCAGGATCAATATCCTTTGCTTTGTGATAGTCAGAGTGCTATTCACCTTATGAAAAACTAGATATTTTATAGCCGGTCAAAGCATATTGAGGCCTGGTATCATTGGATATGGGATGTTGTTGATAAGAAGGAAGCGACGCTTGAGAAGGTTCATACAGATGACAACGGAGCAGATATGTTCACAAAAATTTTTCCAAGGGAAAAGTTTGAGTACTGCAGGTAGATCGTCGGGATGACGATCCCCTCCACATAGTTGTGAAGGAGAAGATTTGTTGGAGTGGATAGGATTCCCAACATATGTGAAGAATACCCCAGAGTGCGATGAACGCCGTCTGTGGTTAGAGAAGCTCGGGGAGACGACGAGAGCCATTCGAGAGGTCGAAGAAGCTTGTCACGCCCCAGTCCCAAAATATGTAGGACTAGGAATACGTAACACGCCAGCCGTATGTATACGAACTCCAATATATGGAAACCATATACACACGTACGCTGTACATGAATATCCAATCCACAGTGGTAAATATATGTCACAACAAGTCACACGCAGTTCTATATCTCATCCACAACACAAATAATAGAATAATGGAAATCAATAAATGAATATCAAAGAAGTAGTCTCAAATAGTAATCTCAAAGTGCAATAGTCGGGTGGAAACAAATCCACTGCAAATCGACTATAATAAACTACTAAAGAGAGAAGAGAATAAACTCTAATATAAGAATAAATGTCTAGAAAATAATAGCAACTAAAATCTCTAAACAGCTGCAATGAATCACATATAATCAGAAGGTAAGATCTCCTCAGGCTGATAGGTAGCATCAGGTCCAGGTCCATACTCCTGCGGGTACTCCTGCTCACCTATATCTGGAAGGGACCAGGTCCTCAGAGGGACGTAACAAGATACAAAAAACACATGCCAATAAAGTACTGAAAAATGAACATCCATTGGGTCGCCTAACCGTCTAAGTGAATGCAGTTAAGAACACCTTTCCCCACAAGTGAGCTATCTGGCTGAAAACTGGGATTTGGCATGGTTCTCTTTTGAAGATCCAGGGGCCCAAAGGCACGTCGTCTTTTGAACGGCGGAGGCCCGCCAATGTATATATATGGGTCATCACCACCCGTATCTCCAGCGGAGAATCCGGGCGTCACAGAAAAAGTGTAAAGGAGCTCAAATGCGGTACTTGTTGTTCTCCCTACCCCATGCTCTAAGCATGTCATGTCCATGACACGATAAACCTCTAATAACCGCCAGGTCTACTAGCATGCAAAGTTTCTATTGGCAGTTATCCCTATCCGTCGCACGACCTATACGTACCGGGGGCCAGCCGAGTACGCAAGTCCGTGTCCTACATGTGACTCACACTCGTGTAAGAAATAGTGTCATGGCCAATGAAACATAAATGCCTCATGAAAATGGGGTAGTCTCATAAAGTAGGTCCAATGCATATACATAAGTAAAAATATAGTACGACGACACCGTCGTTGCACCCAAGTTTCCTTGGACGCACAGTTTATATAACAGTTAAAATAAATGAACTAAATAAGCAGAAAATAAATATGCATGCCTCATATGGAATGTAAATACAGTACAATGGCAAGGTATACTTGCCTGGCAAGAAATCTGTAAAGTGTACGCGCCCAAATGTCAAGGACACTGAACCTGGAACTAAGGACTCCGAACAAACGTCTCCGGATGCTGGAATAAACATCACCAACGTTTCCAGAATGAGCAAAATAGCTAAAAAGCACATCCCTTTCGTCCAATTTGGACACAGGGGCAAAACGGTAATTTCGGGCAAAAGTGGGGTCCACGTGTGGCCCACTTTGCACCGAAAAACGTGCCAAAGGTAACAGTCTCTAAATGGGACAAACTATAGGTCAAACAACTCTAGATGTCAATACGAACCCAACGGTATGTCCAAATTTGGATTCCGATGAGCCGAACATAATTTGGTCCAAAAAGTCAACTATGGGACCCGCCAATTGGCGATCTGGTCAACCGTCTCAGAAATGCGTGAAAATTGGGTCACAGGACCAGCGCGTTACCACGAGTCCAGTGGCACAAGTTTTGTCGCAATCTGACAATCGTGTACAAAATACTCGCGAGTTCCACAAAAGTGGCAACACGAAATGTGTCCGCGGATACGGTCTGATTTCGGCGCGCACACGTGTCCGAATCAGTCCCCATAAATTTTCACGTGTCCCGTTATGCTGTGTGCACCATTTGGTACACTTGGCACACGGCGGGGCGGTCCCGGTTGGCGGGGGCGCGCTCCGTTCTCCAACTTTTGAAAAACCAAAAAAAGTGGGTGCGCACAGTTTTGTGACGAACATAACTATGTCCACAGCAACTATTAGCCTAGGGTTATTATACAGAAAGTAAACTAGATCATGTATTCTACAGGTATCAAAAAGAATCATCGGATTCGGATCTCTGTGGTGGGAGATACGAACTCGACAATACGGGTGGTCAATCTGGAATTCTGCGATTGCAGAATTCTGCCTGTCCGTCCATTTTGGACGCTGATTTACACCTAGGGGCACACATTTTCCGAGGTTGACTATAAAAAAAATACTGGAGAGGGTTGAGGGAAGATCATACCTATGAAAACGGAATAGCGTTTGGTCGAGCGAGTCGACGGGAAATTACACCGGAGCGAAGGTGCCTCGAGTGGGAGACTGCAGTTCGCGATGTCGGCGTCGACGGGATGATTGGATGGCTTGGGGAGGCTTCTCTGGCTGTGGTGACGGCTCTAGATGGGAAGAAGGAGGTCTGTAATTTCTAGGTTAGGGTTTTTAGAGAGCTATTATATATATATATAATATATATTAGGAGAGGGGGTTATCGGGTTGGAGCCGCTAAAGGGGTTGAAGGGTTCTCTGGCTGTGAGTTGCCAACGTGCAAGCGACAGGTTGCTAAAGGGTTAACATATTCCTAAGTTGCTAAGAAGAGTAGCTTTAGCATTAAGTTGCTGGTTGAAGGCTATTAGTTATTAGTATTATTATTATTATTATTATATTATTATTATTATTCTTATTATTAAATTCTTTTTACTTTCTTTTCTTTTCCTTTATAAAATATATATATACATATATATATTTGTATATACATATATATATATATTCATAAGAAAAATTTATAGAATAGGGTATTGCACATCGTTAGGCTAGCAACTGCTCAAGGGGTCTCCTACATGGAATAAATTCCAAAAAATTCCTGAAGGTCCCATAAGTCATCTAAGTGCCCGAACACCTAACATAAAAATTATTAAAAATCTATTTCTCCTATTTAGACCTAATTACTATAATTTAATTAATAATTAATAATTAAAAGGGTTTATACGATTTTCTAGGAAGGGGGTTTTACATTCTACCCAACTTGTAAAAATTTCGTCCTCGAAATTAAAATTAAGCCACGATAGGATGCAAGGATGGTATAAGATATAAATTAACAATGTAAATTCATACCTTGGTCTGCGAATAGGTTCGGAAAACGCTTGCGCATGTCGTCCTCGCGCTCCCAAGTTGATTCTCCTGGTGCGCCATGCCTCCATGCTACGCGAACCAAGGGAATAGACTGGTTCCTCAATACCTTCTCTCGACGATCAAGGATTCCCACGGGTTGCTCTTGGTATGACAAGCTCGGCCCAATGGTGATCTCTGAATGGTCGAGAACATGACTGCTGTCTGCCACGTATCGCCTGAGCTGCGACACATGGAATACGTCATGTACTCCCTCCAGTGAAGGTGGTAGCGCAAGTAGATATGCCACCTCTCCAATTCTCTCGAGCACGTCAAATGGTCCAATATACCTTGGACTCAACTTGCCGCGCCCTCCGAATCGGATGGTGCCTCTGGTCGGTGATATCCTCAAGAAGACGTGATCGCCCTCTTTGAACTCCAAGGGACGACGGTGAAGGTCTGCCCACTGCTTCTGCCTGTCTTGCGCTGCTCGCAAGTGTCCCTAAATCTTCTTGACTGTCTCTACAGTGTTGACCACCAACTCGGGTCCCAAAATCTGACGTTCTCCCACGTCACTCCAACACACAGAAGACCTATATTTTCTCCCATACAATGCTTCAAACGGAGCCATCTGAATACTCGCTTGATAGCTATTATTGTAAGAAAACTCTACAAGATGTAGGTGGTCCTCCCATGATCCTCCGAAGTCTAACATGCAAGCCCTCAACATGTCCTCCAAGGTCTGAATAGTACGCTCCGACTGCCCATCTGTCTGCGGGTGGTAAGATGTACTGAACTTCAGACGAGTACCAAGGCTCTCTTGCATGCTCCTCCAAAAGTGCGATGTGAAGCGCGAATCTCTGTCCGATACAATGCTGACTGGTATGCCGTGCAATCTCACGATCTGTCTCATGTATAAGTCAGCTAAAGCTTCTGTCGACTGGCCCACTCTAAAAGGTATAAAATGGGCTGACTTGGTGAGTCGGTCCACTATTACCCACACTGCATCTCTCCCACTTGGACTCTTGGGAAAACCCGTGACGAAGTCCATAGTGATGTGCTCTCACTTCCACTCTGGAATCGGGTGTGGTTGCAATAATTCTGCTGTCCTCTGGTGCTCCGCCTTCACTTGTTGACATACCAGACATTTAGCTACAAAGCGAGCTATCTCTCTCTTCATCCCATGCCACCAAAAGTGCTGTCGTAAGTCACGATACATCTTGGTGCCTCCAGGATGAATAGAATAGATCGAACTATGAGCCTCTGCCATCAGCTCCTGTCGAATCTCTCCATTCGGAACATAAAGACGATCACCACATCGTAATGTCCCATCCTCATGAATGCGCAATCCTGTCTGCTCTCCGGCCTCTGTCCTTTCCCTTAGTCTCCTGAATCTGGCATCTGTAGGCAAAGCTGCCTTAATCCTCTCTACCAATGATGATTGAACTTGTAAATTGGCTAGTGTCCCATCTGCTCCGGGTAATATCACTTCAATGCCAAGCTCTTGCAAGTCCTCCAATAGTTCCCTCTGTGCTGTCAAGAAGTAAGCTGCTGGCTTCCGGCTTAACGCGTCTGCTACCACGTTAGCCTTGCCTGGATGATAATGTAGCTCTATCTCGAAATCTTTCATCAACTCGAGCAATCGACGTTGCCTCATATTTAACTCTTTCTGCGTGAAGACGTACTTGAGGCTTTTGTGGTCTGTATAGATTTCCACTCGTTCCCCATATAAGTAATGTCTCCATAGCTTCAGAGCAAATACAACGGCGGCAAGTTCCAAGTCATGAGTTGGATAATTCTTTTCATGCACTCGTAACTGCCTAGATGCATATGCAATCACCTTGCCATGCTGCATCAATACGCATCCTAAGCCTTTCCCTGATGCGTCACTGTAGATCACATATCCTCCTGATCCTGACGGAATCGCCAATACTGGTGCTGTAGTCAGTCGCTTCTTCAATTCTTCAAAGGCTGCTTGACACTCGTCAGTCCATATAAATTCCTGATCTTTACAAGTCAGACGAGTCATAGGTGCCGCTATCCTTGAGAAGTTTTCCACGAACCGTCGGTAATATCCCGCAAGTCCAAGGAAACTCCTCACCTCTGCTGCTGATTTAGGAACAGGCCATGTCTCAACTGCTGAGATCTTCTCTGGATCAACAGAAATGCCATCTCCTGTAACAACATGTCCAAGAAATGAAACTCTGTCCAAGAAGAACTCACATTTGCTGAGTTTAGCATATAACTGCTCTCCCCTCAAAGTCTCTAGAACAATCCACAGATGCTCCTCGTGCTCCTCGTGGCTCTTCGAATAGACAAGTATATCATCTATGAAGACGACCACGAACTGGTCCAAGTACTGGTGGAAGACTCGATTCATCAAGTCCATGAAGATCGCTGGAGCATTGGTCAATCCAAATGGCATGACCAAAAACTCGTAGTGTCCATATCTTGTTCTGAATGCGGTCTTCGAAATGTCCTGCTTCCGTACCTTCACTTGGTGATATCCCGATCTCAAATCTATCTTCGAGAATACCTTAGCTCCACTGAGTTGATCAAACAGGTCATCAATGCGTGGCAATGGATATTTGTTCTTCACTGTCACGGCATTCAAGGCCCTGTAATCAATGCACATACGCACTGACCCATCCTTCTTGGGTACAAACAACACTGGTGCTCCCCAGGGTGATGCACTCGGTCGGATGAAACCTTTCTCTTCTAGCTCTTTTAACTGTGCCTTCAGCTCATCCATCTCCTTCTTCGCCAGTCTGTAAACATGCGATGCTATAGGTGCTGATCCGGGTGCTAGTTCAATTAAAAACTCTACGTCTCGGTCTGGGGGTAGTCCTGGCAAATCCTCTGGAAAGACGTCTAGAAATTCTGAAATAATAGGGTGATAGACAACATCGTCCATTGCGAGCTGCATACCATCAAGGATTTCTGTGGATCCTCGGGCAAACTCAAGTTCAGGCTGGCCTGGTACCTTAAAAAGAATGCTTCCTCCAAAGCAATCGAAGAAATCGTGGTTCTTGCTCAGCCAGTCCATTCCAAGCACAATATCAAAAGACGACATAGGAAGGACTAAGAGTTGGGCATTCATCTCTCTGCCACGAATCACTATAGGGCCCGATCTACAAACTCGACTAACTGGTACAACTCCTCCTCCGGTAAGAATTCTAACACAACTAGATAATGGTGTAGAAGCAATATTGTGTTTGGCAATAAAACTAGATGATATGAATGAGTGGGTGGCTCCCGTATCAAATAATGTCACAGCAGGAAAAGTAAAAGCAAGGGTAATACCTGCTATGACATCCACCTCATGATCCAGGTCATCTACCTCCAATGCAAAAGCTCTCCCGTTCCTCTGCGGCTGTCCATGTCCAGTCCTTATATACTGCTCCTCCTGAGTGGGTAGCGGTGGTCCTCTCTGAAATCCTCCTGCTGCTGGGGGTCGAGGTGCTCCCGGTCCAGTCATCTGCTGTGCTGGCTTCGGTGCTGGAAGTGCTAATCTCTGAACTGGCGGCGGAAGTGCCTGCTGCATGGGGCAGTCTTTCACCATGTGCTGTCCAGAGCCACATCTCCTACACTGACCCAAGCGGGTCCGACAATCTCTCTCAACATGTCCGATCCTCCCACAATAATTACATTGGGATTTTTCCGAAATCCGATACGGTCCTGCTCGATGTTGCTGATGCTGTTGTGCCAAGGGGCGTCTGATAGGTCCTCCCTGTTGTGTCCTGGCTGGTCCCTGCTGTATCCTTGCTGATCCTTGTTGTGTCCTCAGCTGAGCTCCCCTTCCTCTGCTAATGGTTTCCTGAAATCTGGCCTCTGTCAGTAGTTCAGCATAAGAGGCTCGGGACTGCGTGCTTGTATAATGTTGTAGCTCCTGGGTCAGTCCTCGATGAAATCTCTTAGCCTTAGCCAAGTCATTTGGTATCAAAGTAGCGCCATATTTGCTGAGTCGGCTAAACTCGGCATCATACTCGTCCACGGTTCGGTTCCCTTGCTCTAAGTGAAGAAACTGATCATACAAGGTGTCCCTAACAGTGTCCGGAAAGTACTTTCCCTCGAAGCACTCCAAGAACTGCTCCCAAGTCTGGTAAGTACCCAACTGGCGCTCCATGGATTCCCACCAGTGATGAGCATTACCATCTAGAAGCGTCCGTACACCCGTCATCCATAGGTCCGTAGGTAACTGCGATGCCTCCAGTAGCTTCTGTGTGTGAGTGATCCAGCTGGTAGTCTCCTCCGGGCTCTCAGTGCCCTTGTACTGCCTTGCACCCATTTGAACAAAATCCTTTACTGACCCAACCTTAGCTCGAGGTACTGGAGCTAGTGTTTGGGCTGGTACAGTAGCATGTGCAGCCATCCTCTCCAGTGCTGCCAAAAATTCTTGTCTCTGCTCGACTGCCTGCTGCCTCTGCTCGGCTGCCTGCTGCCTCTGTTCCTGTATCATCATCTGAAAGAATTGGAACATCTGCGCTTAGCCATCTTGCGGTACTGGGGCAGGTGGAGGGTTCCCAATAGGTGAAGCGGGAAGATCAGATGGAACTGGGGTGTGAGTCTGTCCATCTGGTCCCGGAAGCCTAGGAATCGTTGGGGTCCCTCCTTGAGTCTGACCATTGACTCCAGAAGTTGCGTCGCCATCAGCGGCAGTACATCCATTCTGCAAATCCATCTCTCTGCAGTTGATGTACGAAACGATTAGAAAATTACAGGAATCAAACAGGATGCAAGTATTAAATAGGAAGGATAAATTTCAATCAAGCGTGGATGAGATCCTTATACTCTATTCCTATTACGCAGGCTTGTTCGGTACAGTTATGTAACCGCGATAATATATTCTTGACCTGCATGGGCCACCACAAAAATATGTCACGCCCCAGTCCCAAAATATGTAGGACTAGGAATACGTAACACGCCAGCCGTATGTATACGAACTCCAATATATGGAAACCATATACACACGTACGCTGTACATGAATATCCAATCCACAGTGGTAAATATATGTCACAACAAGTCACACGCAGTTCTATATCTCATCCACAACACAAATAATAGAATAATGGAAATCAATAAATGAATATCAAAGAAGTAGTCTCAAATAGTAATCTCAAAGTGCAATAGTCGGGTGGAAACAAATCTACTGCAAATCGACTATAATAAACTACTAAAGAGAGAAGAGAATAAACTCTAATATAAGAATAAATGTCTAGAAAATAATAGCAACTAAAATCTCTAAACAGCTGCAATGAATCACATATAATCAGAAGGTAAGATCTCCTCAGGCTGATAGGTAGCATCAGGTCCAGGTCCATACTCCTGCGGGTACTCCTGCTCACCTATATCTGGAAGGGACCAGGTCCTCAGAGGGACGTAACAAGATACAAAAAACACATGCCAATAAAGTACTAAAAAATGAACATCCATTGGGTCGCCTAACCGTCTAAGTGAATGCAGTTAAGAACACCTTTCCCCACAAGTGAGCTATCTGGCTGAAAACTGGGATTTGGCATGGTTCTCTTTTGAAGATCCAGGGGCCCAAAGGCACGTCGTCTTTTGAACGGCGGAGGCCCGCCAATGTATATATATGGGTCATCACCACCCGTATCTCCAGCGGAGAATCCGGGCGTCACAGAAAAAGTGTAAAGGAGCTCAAATGCGGTACTTGTTGTTCTCCCCACCCCATGCTCTAAGCATGTCATGTCCATGACACGATAAACCTCTAATAACCGCCAGGTCTACTAGCATGCAAAGTTTCTATTGGCAGTTATCCCTATCCGTCGCACGACCTATACGTACCGGGGGCCAACCGAGTACGCAAGTCCGTGTCCTACATGTGACTCACACTCGTGTAAGAAATAGTGTCATGGCCAATGAAACATAAATGCCTTATGAAAATGGGGTAGTCTCATAAAGTAGGTCCAATGCATATACATAAGTAAAAACATAGTACGACGACACCGTCGTTGCACCCAAGTTTCCTTGGACGCACAGTTTATATAACAGTTAAAATAAATGAACTAAATAAGCAGAAAATAAACATGCATGCCTCATATGGAATGTAAATACAGTACAATGGCAAGGTATACTTGCCTGGCAAGAAATCTGTAAAGTGTACGCGCCCAAATGTCAAGGACACTGAACCTGGAACTAAGGACTCCGAACAAACGTCTCCGGATGCTGGAATAAATATCACCAACGTTTTCGGAATGAGCAAAATAGCTAAAAAGCACATCCCTTTCGTCCAATTTGGACACAGGGGCAAAACGGTAATTTCGAGCAAAAGTGGGGTCCACGTGTGGCCCACTTTGCACCGAAAAGCGTGCCGAGGGTAACAGTCTCTAAATGGGACAAACTATAGGTCAAACAACTCTAGATGTCAATACGAACCCAACGGTATGTCCAAATTTGGATTCCGATGAGCCGAACATAATTTGGTCCAAAAAGTCAACTATGGGACCCGCCAATTGGCGATCTGGTCAACCGTCTCAGAAATGTGTGAAAATTGGGTCACAGGACCAGCGCGTTACCACGAGTCCAATGGCGCAAGTTTCGTCGCAATCTGACAATCGTGCACAAAATACTCGCGAGTTCCACAAAAGTGGCGACACGAAATGTGTCCGCGGATACGGTCTGATTCCGGCGCGCACACGCGTCCGAATCAGTCCCCACGAATTTTTACATGTCCCGTTATGCTGTGTGCACCATTTGGTACACTTGGCACACGGCGGGGCGGTCCCGGTTGGCGGGGCGCGCTCCGTTCTCTAACTTTTGGAAAACCGGAAAAAGTGGGTGCGCACAGTTTTGTGACGAACATAACTATGTCCACAGCAACTATTAGCCTAGGGTTATTATACAGAAAATAAACTAGATCATGTATTCTATAGGTATCAAAAAGAATCATCGGATTCGGATCTCTGTGGTGGGAGATACGAACTCGACAATACGGATGGTCAATCTGGAATTCTGCGATTGCAGAATTCTGCCTGTCCGTCCATTTTGGACGCTGATTTACACCTAGGGGCACACATTTTCCGAGGTTGACTATAAAACAAATACTGGATAGGGTTGAGGGAAGATCATACCTATGAAAACGGAATAGCGTTTGGTCGAGCGAGTCGACGGAAAATCACGCCGGAGCGAAGGTGCCTCGAGTGGGAGACTGCAGTTCGCGATGTCGGCGTCGACAGGATGATTGGATGGCTTGGGGAGGCTTCTCTGGCTGTGGTGACGGCTCTAGATGGGAAGAAGGAGGTCTGTAATTTCTAGGTTAGGGTTTTTAGAGAGCTATTATATATATATATAATATATATTAGGAGAGGGGGTTATCGGGTTGGAGCCGCTAAAGGGGTTGAAGGGTTCTCTGGCTGTGAGTTGCCAACGTGCAAGCGACAGGTTGCTAAAGGGTTAACATATTCCTAAGTTGCTAAGAAGAGTAGCTTTAGCATTAAGTTGCTGGTTGAAGGCTATTAGTTATTAGTATTATTATTATTATTATTATTATTATTATATTATTATTATTATTCTTATTATTAAATTCTTTTTACTTTCTTTTTTTTTCCTTTATAAAATATATATATACATATATATATTTTTATATACATATATATATATATTCATAAGAAAAATTTATAGAATAGGGTATTGCACATCGTTAGGCTAGCAACTGCTCAAGGGGTCTCCTACATGGAATAAATTCCGAAAAATTCCTGAAGGTCCCATAAGTCATCTAAGTGCCCGAACACCTAACATAAAAATTATTAAAAATCTATTTCTCCTATTTAGACCTAATTACTATAATTTAATTAATAATTAATAATTAAAAGGGTTTATACGATTTTCTAGGAAGTGGGTTTTACAAAGCTCGGGAAGAAGGAGGAGCAGCTGCTGTCCAGGGGGAGACAGAGTTTGGCCAAACTCGGTCCGAGTTCGGTCAGGGTGCTCTAGAAGCTCCAGAAAGCTACTGTCTTCGTTTACTCGCAAATTACCGACTCGGTCGAATTCGGTCTGAGTTCGGTCGACGGGCTGGACGAAAATTTAGAGGTGTTTTATATACCGTTGGATCGTATCCTACGGTCCAGGATTAGCTGCGGGATTAGGAGGTATATATTAGATTTTTTGAACCCTAATTCCCATCTAACTACAACATATTATCTCAAGAAAGAGGAGAAAAGAAAGCAAGAGTGCCATTGCAACATTGGGAAGAAGAAAGAAGGATTTGAGGCCGTTTCGGAGGAGCAGATCAATTTTGGATAATTTTTTATTGTCTTCTATCTTCGTGGTGTGATCTATTTTCTATTCCTAAGTATTGTGGTGATCCGTGTTGGATCGGGAGGAGCTTGTAGAGGGTGTATTATCTTTATTCTATTAGTGGAGGTTTTTTAGGGTTGGACTCCGATCGTCCCGTGGTTTTTCTCGCAAGGGTTTTCCACGTTAAAATTCTTTGTGTCTGCGTGGATAATTTTTCTGTGGTTTGATGTTTGATTTGTGCGTTGTATTGCTCGGTTCTCTCACAGATACTCTCTTGTTTGGTGCTCGGTTCTCTTGCAGATACTCTCTTGTTTGGGGGGAAGGTTTTCACGCTTCTTTCCCAACAAGCACAACAGTAGGAAAGGTAGGAGGGATTGTCATGACCCGCACCCAAAAAATCAGGCATGAGTCATGTGTACGTCCAGCCTATGCCGCAGCATCGACGGTAGAACGCTGTCTAGGTCTACTATCTAGCTAACAATCTCATACAATCAATATAAGTACCTGTCAAGATCTCAACTCCAAATGGAGGAGCAATGATAAAGATAATCACAAGTACTCAATCACGAATCTAATCACGATAAGATAACAAGAAGTCTAACAACTCCAAAGTCTAAACAACTACAACTACTAAAAACAACCACGATAATAATAATAATAACAACAATATCCAGAATCAAAATATAGTACAAGTCTCAAACCAAAAGCCGGGACAAATCCGGTATAAAAAGCTAATCAATACACTGAGGTCCTAGTTATCCCGGCTACCAACCCAAAAATTACTCCTGAACTAGGGGGTCCCTGTCTGCACCATCGACAGACTGAGATCCATAAAACGTCGGACACCAATCCTCCGGATCCTCTAAAAAATATATCCAGTCAGGATTGGAGCAATTATACCTCTAACAGCAGTTCCAGTTAAATGATAAAAACTATAAAGCAATTATAGCCAGTAGCACAAGGTGAAGGAAATAAAGTATGAACAAGGAAATATATATATACATCAACTGGTGCATAAAGGTAAAGATGCATAAAAATTAGAAGCAAGATAGTAATGACTGCAGGATACAAGAAATCTAAACTAAGAGCAAGTGCGTGCACAAGAACGTGTAGTGAGTCCAGCAAGAATAAATATAATGAGTCAAGTCCAGAAAGTATAAGTGAGACCAGCAAGAAATTCAAGAGAGTCTAAACTAGAAAGAATAAACTCATGTCTCTGAAATACCTGTTTCGACATGTAAACGGCTAGGGGTAAGTACGGCTCACCGCACACTGGGTGCGCGACAGCTATCATTCCAAATTAGACCAGAGGGGGTGATTCCAGTGATTCCAGTTGGGAATATTTACATGTCTACTCGAGTATTTCCCCGCCCCGACTAGTACAAGTGAATCCAAGACCCGACACGTAAATCAAGTATGAGTCCAGCCAGAAATATGAGTGATGCCTGTAGTGAGTCATGATGTGATGCCAGTAGGTGATTCCAGAAATAGAGGCCAGAAATATGAGATATACGTGTCGCAAGTAATTGAATCCAGAAATACTAGTCATGCCAGAAAATCAGATAATACTATACTAGAAGCTGAATCATAATAATTATCAGATAATAAAAACTATCAGAGAATATACTCGCCTGACGTCATGAGCAACTAGCGATCCGAATTGGCATCGCAAGGACCTATTGCGAAAAGCAAGGTTAAACAGGATTCTAAAGAGTTAAACATATATAAAATAACTAAAAATAAGCTTCTAGAGTTGTTCTAGGTCAAACGGGTCAAACCGGTGAAATCTGGGTCAAAAGTCAACTCTGGGTCTAAAAAATCAACTCTAGGTCAAATCTAGGTCAAAGTTGACTTTGGCGGTCAACCAGGTCAACTACGGTCAACTCTAGGTCAAACTAGGGTGCCCCTAAAATTTTAGGTCAAAACTAGGTCATTAAGCTAATAAACCCTCAAACTCGCCTCCTTGAGATACCGGGATACCCTCGGTATCCGATACCTCAACCTATGCTATACGTCCCGCCTATACCCACTAACATATATACTAGCACGTATATATATATATATATATATATATATATATATATATATATATATATATATATATATATATATAAGCATCTCTAACCCTCAATCCTAGGCAATACCTCGCCCCGACGCTCAATACCTTGAGTATCTCAAGGTATTGAGATACCTCGCATAACCCTTTCTAACTCTAGCTAACTAGCTAACTATCTATATATATACACTACTATATGCGACTATATATATAACATCAATATATATATATATATATATATATATATATATATATATATATATATATATATATATATATATATATATATATAGCTCCCTCTCTCTAAACTCTGCTGCTGCTACTACCTACTACTATGCAAACTGCTGCGGCTGCTGCTACGCAAAATGCCACGCTGCTGCAGTAAGCGCTGCTGCCTTAGCTGCTGCTAGCTGCTGCTAGCATGTTGCCACTGCTGCTGCTGCTCCATGATGCCTGCAGCTGCTGCTGCAGCCCCCCTTGCTGCTATCACGCCCCAATCTCCCGCAAGCTCAATAGTCCCTGCTGAACGTGAATCACCACGTTGCAGCTCTCCCGCAGGACAATCGTTCTCATCGGAACGTGATACCGTACGAGCCTGGAGTTGCGCTCGTACAAGGCGATGTTGTTAAACACCAAAGTTATTATTGAAACAACCAAGTTGCAACGAAAGTCAAGTATTGTGTACCAAGCACACATCAGAGTAACACGCAGCGAAGCTCTTGATAGGGTCCAAATGAAATGCCCTGAAGGCTATGCTACAAAGGCGATAAAATACTCTTTCTCTTTTCTCTAGCCCACAAAGGTACTTACAGTTCATACATCATGTCTCATATATCCAAGCAGCGCCACTACGCCTACGTACCTGAAATATTGCCCACAAACGTGGGTCAGTACACAACCGTACTGGTGAGCGGGGTAACCCACTCGTCTAAGCCGACACTAAGTAAAATAGTGAATGCAAACAGTTATATGGTGATCTTTCTAGTTGAATCCTAGATTCATTTTATGGCATAGGGATGACATGTTAAGGAAAGCTGTAAAGCAGTTTAAGCATGCAAGCATTCAACTCAAACCAATCGACAAGCATATAACCAACCCGAAGGATTCTAGCATTAAAACCATCATGCTCAGACCCAAGCAACGCGACTATCGTATCGAACCATCAACCAAGCCTCAATATCCATCCTCAACCAAAGTTTAAAATCAAATCTCATAGTGCATACTCTTGCCGAGGCAAGGTGGCCGCGCCTACACGAAGCACAAACCAACCAAAATAAAGCAATCCAACTCTTATCTATATGAAGTCACTGGCCAAGCCATAAAGGACGTTGATCCGACTGATCAAATGCGGTTCTATTCGAAACAACGCTAAGTATCTAACCCACCTGGATCGCATCCAACCGTCGGCACCGCGCCCAAGGCATGTTACCAAATTTGTCTCCTCCATGGCCGAACGGTCCCGGTGTCCCGGAGCCTTCCCGTTCGAGGAGACCAAATCCCGTGCAACACAGATTGTCCGTGACATGCAGACACCAAGTAGGTATGACGAGAGGATCGAACATTCTTGCCCCACCAAGCGATCCTAGACTCGTTTAACCGAATATCCAACCAAAACATCCATAACCATTCTTCCAACATATTGCCCAAGGCACCATTCACCAGCTATTCCCATAGGCACAATGCCTCTTCTCAACATAGTGTTTCCAATGGTACAACACCCTTCTCAAACTATCCCATGGCACAATGCCCCAAAAGAGGCACAATGCCTACGCCGATGCAGTTGTTCGGTTTCGAACCACAACTGCTCGCTTTGCAAGACAAAGCGACCAAGTGATACTCGTACACGGATGCACGCTCGCTCGTCCGAATTCCCAATATTCCCAATGTCTTAATGTATCATTCCAATCGTCCAAGCATAATTCCAATCATTCAACCAACTGCCTCAAATGCAACCCAACCAACAAGCTCCAACTATCCAATGTGTAAATCAATTCAAGCCACAATCGTACCAAGCAAACGACATATACTCTATGCACGCCTCAGTGTAGTGATTTTTAAGTTCCAGTCCAAGTGTTCAAGCCTTTACGTGTGTTCCATATTATTAGGCATGAAGGAATAGAGGAGAAGGAAAAGAGCCCACTCATAATGTTTAATCCCGTTAGGCATCCTGTCCTGCTGATACGACCAATCCCTTGAACCCGTGGTCCGATGCAAGCACGATCTACTCAACTGGTATGACTGTATGAGCAGGCCGTGCTCTCTAAATTATCCTACAGATTGGACTAAGGAAGACGACAATATCGTTCCAATCCAGCTATCTCAGTACTGCTCTGAACGAACACCTGAATCCCATCGAACTCCGCTAGCCATCTGCACATGAAACCAACTCAATCAATACTTCTTTCCAAATCCAACAAATCAAATGTAACCAGCATTTGTTTCATTCAATCTGACTCAGCGTAACGCACCGTGCGATTCTGGGGCGTTACATAATATACCACTTAGAATCAGGTTCGTCCACGAACCATGCTGGTACTCATTCCTATCACATGGCATAATCCAATTCCATGGATCTGCTCCATGCAACTCACATATTCACGATCTTGACTCCGCATCTCGTTCTGCTGAACGCTCGTACAAATTTTACGAATTCCCACATCCTCCTTGCAGCTTAATACGAATTCCTCGTATCGCTTAGTTTTGGATCGTACACATATTTAAGGCGTCCCTAAAATACATGCATTTCAGCCGAGCCTTGTGATAGCAAATTTGAACAAGTTACAAGGGTATCTTTATGTCCGAGGCATCCATTTGCTTTACTCCCAATTGAACCAAATCACGATTTCCATTCCAACATATTCGATTGAGCACTATTCTCAAATATGATAATTTTTCTTCTACTCAATCAGTTCGTGTTCCAACTCAATCCATCCATCCAACTATTTCTGAATCCGCACTAGCAATATCTCCAAATATATCTCATGCACCGAACGATCATCTCAACTGATACTACCCCAACTAGGCGACTTACCCAAATATCAACTTTGCTCTTATCAGCTCAACCAAACACCTCTTCCTCAATCTCAATACCTCGCTGGGTGAACATCTATATTGAGGTTCGTGTCCACGAAGATCTCGCCGCCACGCCAAAGGGATAGTATCGCCACGATTTTAACGTGGATACACTCGCCACAATTCCTAGGTTCGCATGGAATAGTTCTTCATGCTGCTTCCACTGCCTCGAAGCATAGGATATCACCTTCGCCTTCCGAACGAGCACGCTTTCCAGACTAAGTTCCGATGCATCTTGTAAATCTGAGGCAAATCTGTCCCTTCCAGTATTCGCAAGGATTTGATCTGAACGAGCCGCTGCTTTAACTTTACGAGATAGTTTCACAGTCGTCAATTCATATGAATGCTATTCCCTTCCAGGGCACGATGAGTCAGAGGCGATGCCATTGATAAAAATCTGCGACTCTGAATTTCATCAGTTGACTAGGCTATTTCCACCATCGCTCCGATCTTCCGGCTGCATCTTCAGTTGAAGACTATCCCAAGGGTCTCTCAAATCCAACACTCAGTCAATAAACCAAATCTCCAACACACACTACTCACATCTGCCCTCGACGCATCCCCAAATGCGCCGCCTCAAGGGTCGTTCTATGGGTCTACCATATTCAATCTCTGATCTGGCGGGCAAGTCGCTAGGGTCAGCTGTCCCGAAGTTACGCTCGATAATTATAATCATCACGATGGACAGTCACTAAGAACCATGCTATCTCTCATCTGCAAATTCGAACCATAATTCCAACCATTCCATCTGAACGAACTTTCGAATCCGAGCAATTCTTGTACTACCTCTGATGTTCTGTCAACCAATGCCGCTTAACCACCTAGAGTCTTGCTATCTATCCGAGCCACAGTTCGAGAACTGTGCTCGTTAAAACCGTCTTCCATCAATCCGTCGTTCTGCCTTGAATCCATCAAATTTCTGAACTACCAGGTTCGACTTCTCGCACTACGACTGCAATGATTTCCGAAACCAAAGACTTGCTCCAATTCTTATCCGTTTGCCACGTTCCATAATGCACGTCCAACTTACTCAAACAACACAGTGATTTGTTCCGACGTTGCTCCCACATTTATATATCCACCAAAGTCTGTCCGCCAAAATCTTTGCCTCAGTTGTTGTCTCATCCGTTCACGTCTTCCGGAGAATCCGTTTACCATCGTTGCACCATTTTGTCCAAAATTCTACTTCCGCTAAACCTGAGTCGACTTCTCGAGCAGCAATATCCAAAATCCTTCAAGTTCGTACGAATCCATCGTATTGTCCCTCCAAACCAAGTTCGTGTTTCATTGCTCAACCAACAGCTCAAAGGTGTTGCCCAAACTCGTAGTCCGTGCTCGCTATCCTTCGATTAACCCATCGCTTCGCTCAAGCGTCTCCCCAACTGTTAGTTTCGATCTCGTCCATTTGTCAAGTCCAACGATACTTCTATTTGCACAAGTCCGTTCTCGATATGCTCAACTCAATATTCACTTGCTCCATTTTTTATTCTTTCCAACTCAGCCGATGTGCATCAACCAACTTATATTCCTGTTACCCGAGTCCGTTCAGGCAATTTTCATTGATGTCCAAACCAAAATATTTTCAATGCCTTGCTCAATAGGTGGTATCCCATATACCACTCCGAATCAAGTCGCTACTCGCATTACGATTTCTTTGCACTGATCCAAGATCCGTTCGAACTATCCCTTATGCGTGATCCTGCCATTCCCAACTCAAGTCTGACACAAAAACTTAGCCAATGCTTGAATCATCCAATTCTTTCCATCAATCTTGTTATGCAACTCGTGCTATATCCCGTTCTCAATACTTACAACTATTCTCACCGTCTGATACTTTCACAACACGAGCAATCCCGTGCATCGAGCGTCTTCCAAGTAGTCCAACCCAAAACCTAACTGTTCCACACATTTGTTGTACGAGCAACTCGTACAACACTATCCTGATATTTCTAAGCCAAACTCAAACCTGCTCAACCGATGCGCCACACGAGCAACTCGTGCAATGATCCATTCTCAATCGAATGCTCTATTCACAACTTGCTACATAACCAATCTCGTATGCCAACCAACTGATCCACTGATGCAAATCAGAAACTCCCTGAACGACAAGCCAAGCCAACCCAACAAAAGCTCTCAACTTGTTGCACAAATGCAACAACGCCACCCAAATTGCTGCACGAATGCAACAACGCCTAACGATTCTAAGAGATCTAATAAAAACCAACCAAAGCAACACAACCAATAACAACATACAGCCACAACCAATAATATATAGACTTATTGCATGAAACATCTAATGCGGCACTGAGTAGAGCCAAGAGCTAAATGACACGCGGAAGCTATTTATAGTTTGTGATGAAGCGAAAGACCAAGTCCGAGAAAATGAACCAGGCTCTTTGATACCAATTTGTCATGCCCCAATCTCCCACAAGCTCAATAGTCCTTGCTGAACGTGAATAACCAAGTTGCAGCTCTCCCGCAGGACAATCGTTCTCATCGGGACGTGATGCCGTACGAGCCTGGAGTTGCGCTCGTACAAGGCGATGTTGTTAAACACCAAAGTTATCATTGAAATAACCAAGTTGCAATAAAAGTCAAGTATTGTGTACCAAGCACACATCAGAGTAACACGCAGCGAAGCTCACGATAGGGTCCAAATGAAATGCCCCGAAGGCTATGCTACGAAGGCGATGTAATACTCTTGCTCTTTTCTCTAGCCCACAAAGGTGCTTACAGTTCATACATCATGTCTCGTATATCCAAGCAGCGCCACTACGCCTGCGTACCTAAAATATTGCCCACAAACGTGGGTCAGTACACAACCGTACTGGTGAGCGGGGTAACCCACTCGTCTAAACCGACACTAAGTAAAATAGTGAATGCAAACAGTTATATGGTGATCTTTCTAGTTGAATCCTAGATTCATTTTATGGCATAGGGATGACATGTTAAGGAAAGCTGTAAAGCAGTTTAAGCATGCAAGCATTCAACTCAAATCAATCGACAAGCATATAACCAACCCGAAGGATTCTAGCATGCAAACCATCATGCTCAGACCCAAGCAACGCGACTATCATATTGAACCATCAACCAAGTCTCAATATCCATCCTCAACCAAAGTTTAAAATCAAATCTCATAATGCACACTCTTGCTGAGGCAAGGTGGCCGCGCCTACACGAAGCACAAAACAACCAAAATAAAGCAATCCAACTCTTATCTATATGAAGTCACTGGCCAAGCCATAAAGGACGTTGATCGGACTGATCAAATGCGGTTCTATTCGAAACAATGCTAAGTAGCTAACCCACCTGGATCGCATCCAACCGCCGGCATCGCGCCCAAGACACGTTACCAAATTTGTCTCCTCCAAGGCCGAACGGTCCCGGTGCCCCGGAGCCTTCCCGTTCGAGGAGACCAAACCCCGTGCAACACAGGTTGTCCGTGACATGCAGACACCAAGTAGGTATGACGAGAGGATCGAATATTCTTGCCCCACCAAGTGATCCTAGACTCGTTCAACCGAATATCCAACCAAAACATCCATAACCATTCTTCCAACATATTGCCCAAGGCACCATTCACAAGCTATTCCTATAGGCACAATGCCTCTTCTCAACACAGTGTTTCCAATGGTGCAACACCCTTCTCAAACTATTCCATGGCACAATGCCCCAAAAGAGGCACAATGCCCGCGCCGATGCAGTTGTTCGGTTTCGAACCACAACTGCTCACTTTGTAAGACAAATCGACCAAGTGATACTCGTATACGGATGCACGCTCGCTCGCCCGAATTCCCAATATTTCCAACGCCTCAATGTATCATTCCAACCGTCCAAGCATAATTCCAATCATTCAACCAACTGCCTCAAATGCAACCCATCCAACAAGCTCCAACTATCCAACGCGCAAATTAATTCAAGTCACAATCCTACCAAGCAAACGACGTAGACTCTATGCACGCCTCAGTGTAGTGATTTTCAAGTTCCAGTCCAAGTGTTCAAGCCTTTACGTGTGTTCCATATTATTAGGCATGAAGGAGTAGAGGAGAAGGGAAAGAGCCCACTCACAATGTTTGATCCCGTTAGGCATCCTGTCCTGCTGATACAGCCAATCCCTTGAACCCGTGGTCCGATGTAAGTGCGATCTACTCAATTGGTATGACCGTGCGAGCAGGCCGTGCTCTCTAAATCATCTGACCGATCGGACTAAGGAAGATGGCATTATCGTTCCAATCCAGCTATCTCAGTACTGCTCTGAACGAACACCTGAATCCCATCGAACTCCGCTAGCCATCTGCACATGAAACTAACTTAATCAATACTTCTTCCCAAATCCAACAAATTAAATATAACCAGCATTTGTTTCATTCAATCTGACTCAGCGTAACGCACCGTGCGATTCTGGGGCGTTACAGCTGCCACTGCTGCCTCTCATCTTACTCACTTTCTACCTCACTCTCTCTTCCTCTCTATATATCTCTATATCTCACTCACCTCAAACACACAGCAACACACACACACACACACACACACACACACACACACACACATATATATATATATATATATATATATATATATATATATATAAACATATATCTACAAACACATATATATACACACTCACACATACACTCACAAACACATGCTCACACTAACACTCACTAACACACACACTCACACACACACACACACACACACACACACACACACACACACACACACACATATATATATATATATATATATAAACACTCACACACTCTCACACACACACACTCTCACACACACTAACACACACACAACCCACAACGCATACACTACCCACACACATAAAAACACACACAAACACACACACACACACACATATATATATATATATATATATATATATATATATATATATATATATATATATATATACTCGAAAACTCTAATACACACTCCCCGAGGCCAAACCAACCCGCGCACAAGCCCAAAACCTAGAAACCAAGTCGAAATGGCTATTCGGTCATTTCGACGAACACTTGGTGTGCGGCTCGCGATACCTCATGAAACGCACACCAAACCTACTCGGAATCGATCCAAAATTTACCCACGAGTTTTAATCGATGTCTAAAATTTTAAAAAAATATTAATTCTTCGATTCTAGGTCCATGGCAAAATTCCACATGCATGTGGAACCCACGACGATGAAAGACCCCCAAATTGCCCGAAACGCCCAAATCTTCGCGACACGACCTTACGTATCCGAACGGAGACACGTACTCACTCTCAAGACACCCAATCACGTCTACCTAGGTCTGTCTAACCTAGGACAACACCAAAAATTGGGCCAATCTCGGATTTTATCCAAAATTGACACAAAACCTAATGCCAAAGTCTCCAAACACATCCAAACAAGCTCCAACTTTCTTCCATGGGTAACCCTAAGGTCTAGGAAGGTTCTAAACTACTAATTACACTATATTAGAGCAATCACTAAGAAAAAAGTTAGAATTTATCTCTTGGGAGTTGGAATCCCAAGGCCAAAGTATCTAAAAAGTTCCAAATCCACTACACCAAGCTTCTAAGCCTCCAACCCAAGCTCCAACACCAATTCTAAGCTCTACACACCTAGGTTAGGGAAAAGCAAAGGGTCAGGGTTTGCATCTATGGAAGAAATAAATGAAGGAAGAGAAGAAAATGTGAAATACTTACTTGGAGAGAAGAAATTGGAAGAAGGAAAGAAGAAGAAAATGGGAAGAGGAATAAAGAAGAAGAAGAAAGGAAATGAAAGAGGGGGGGGGGGGGGGGGGTGGAGGGATTCGGCCAGCCAAGAAATAGGTTTAGAGTTAGGGTTTGTGTTTAGTACAAAGACCAAAATATCCCTCTCTTAAGTCATGCTAAAATAGGATTTGGGTTTGGGGTTCCAAATACACTCTAATTAATCCCTAATCACTCCAACTAACTAATAAAAAATATAAATAACTATTCTAGACCAATAAATAAGTCTGACAAGGGTGTTGGTTGGGTTTGACAAGGGTCCACTAGGGTCTGACATGGGTCCAGGCTAGCCAAAATCCTAAAATAACTAATAAAAATAAATACAACCAACTAATTAAATATTAATACAAATATTTATGATAAATACACAATTTACCAAATTAAAATAAAAAAATATCCTGTCCTGGAAATGGGGTAGTGTCAGGGATATTGGTATTCGATTTTATCCGAACTTCAAATATCCTCTCTATAAGGCGACTACGGCAACAGATGCAGACCCTTCGGGGAAGGGGACTCCCAAGGCTCCGGCTTCGGAGGTACGAAGCTACTCCAAACTTCCTAAAAAAGCTCTACATTTCAAGTGTTAGATTAAATGTCTCTTCCAACCTCCCATCATCTTAAAGTCTCCATGTCCTCTCCGATCTCATGGGTAGATATGTGCAAGTCGAGGAAGGTTCAGGAGGAGTTTGTAATCTAATACATCGAGCCAAAGTCGGTTGAATGGAGGAATGTAATCGAAATCACCAAGGATGATGTAGCTGAGATGGGGAGGAGTTTTGGAAGAATATTATTATGTTGTATGTGTTGGAAAATCATCCGTACTACGGACAAATTCGTAGATATGCTATGAGAATGTGGAAGCCGAAAGGGTCCATGGACATCTAATCAAGGGAGAACGACTTCTATTTCATTAAGTTCCAGTTTGCTAAGGAACTTGATAGGGTCCTAGAGAAATGGCCATTGACCTTTGATAGGAGATTGATTATTCTGCATCAATGGGATCCTTCAACCGATTTCGCTCGTGACTGCCTCACAGCGGTGCCTATCTAGATCAAACTTCCTTATCTTCCCCTACAATCGTAGAGCTCACCAGGCATTATAATAAAGTTGGCAAGTGCGATCAGGAAGCCGTTTTGCACAGACACACTCATGGAAAGACATGAGACGCTAACTTATATGAGAACTTTTATGAAAATTATCGAAACTGACGCACTGATGGAGGAACTTGAAATAGAGCTATCTAATGTGGAAAAATTATTCCAAAAAAAATGAATACGAATGGGTTCCTCCGAGATGTTCTAGATATAAATGTTTTGGGCACACTATTACTTAGTGTCCAGAATTTCAAGGAAAAGGGACCCAAGCTCACGACGGTACCAACAAATTGGCAAACTCGGCTAGCTTGAGGGAAGAGCCCGGGATGGAAGGATCTCCTCTAGGGAGACCTATGGTCACAAAGGAAGGTGGATGTATACCAGGGACTTTCGGGGCCTTGGGAGTGGAGTCTGTTCTGTATGAGAGGTAAGGACCAAAGCCTAAGGTACCCCAGACCATTGTTATTGGCCAAGGAACCCGGCAAGTCTTGACGTTGTTCGAGCCGAGAGGATCTCTAGCAACCTCCCAGAAGGACTCCGTCTTGATTACCTTCTCAGCTCATCCTGAAGCTAGAGTGGGAGGGAAGAAATCAAAGAAGGTGCGACGTAAGTCTAAAAGACCCATCCTTGAAGACATGACTCCACTAGAATTACTTTGCTCTTTGCTGAAAGAGACTCTTGTGGAACCTAATCCTGTTTGGACTGCCAATGTTGCAAATATGCAATTTTTCTCAAAGAATGAAGGTTCTAACCAAGAGGGAGTCTTGAGTCCCTGTCGTGAGAGTACTCATGTAAACAAGAGACTTTTCAAAAAAAAAAAAAAAAAAAAAATATATATATATATATATATATATATATATATATATATATATATATATATATATATATAGTAATTACTTTTGTCACCAAATAATCCACAATTTGGCCTAAATGCCATAACCCGACCCGGCTGCCTTTCACGCATCTGACCCGCCTAGCCTGTACTTGGCCGGCATCCGTTTTGCTTGTCCAGCACCCTGCCTGCAACACCTACCCGAGTGCCTCTTTAATACTCCCACCAATTGGAAATTAAAGAGTGTGTGGTGTTAAATATATTGGTTAAACTTTGTGCTAGCTCATCACAGACCAAGTCATGTGGAGCAACTTTGAACGTATGTTGTTAGTAGTCCTATTCTCAAGGGAAAACTCTTGGCTTTTCATGCTTGTAGGCATTGTAGTTATGCTTTAGTATGCTTATAAAAGCAAATGCATAAATGTAGAAACTTAACACCAAGCTAATAAACTCCTCTCTCCCTTTGTGTGCTACTTCATCTTCCCGGCACGTTCTTTTACGTAGTTTGTAGCACAGAGACTGTCAAGTGGTATCAGAGCCATGTCGTCTGATACGGACGGGAATCCACTCATACCTCCATCAGTGTCGGCGTCGAGTCCAGCGAGCGGCTCGAGCGTGGCAGGCACCCTAGTGATCCCGAAGGTGTTTCAGGAGTCCGACGGGACACAGTATCCGCAACTCACGCGTGAAAACTATGATGAATGGGCCCTGGTGACGCAATGTATGCTGGAGGCAAGAGGTCTCTGGGCGGCGGTGCACACCGGGACGACGGAGCGGGAGCTGGATAAGAAAGCGATGGAGGCTCTCCTACGTTCTGTCCCACCAGCGATGATCTCATCACTGGCGATCAAGGCGACGACGCGGAAGGCATGGCAGTCTTTGAAGACGGTACACGTCGGCAGCAATCGCGTCAAGAAAGCGAAGGCGCAGTCGCTGCGCAAACAGTACGAACAGCTCGCATTCCGGGACGGTGAGGGCGTGGACTCTTTCGCCATGCGTCTCACTACTCTGTCGAGCGCTCTCGCCGCACTCGGCGACACGATCTCCGAGGACAAGCTCGTCCTCAAGATGCTGGCGGCGGTTCCTAAGAAGTACAGCCAGATTGCCCTGGCTATCGAGACCCTTTTGGATCTCGATGAACTCACTATTGAGGATCTAACGGGGAAGCTTAAAGCAGCGGAGATCAGGGAAGAGATCGTGAGTGGCAACACCTCGGGCGGTAAGTCACTGCTTACAGAGGAGGAGTGGGCTGCTCGCAAGAAACAGCAGAGGCGGCTCGTCCAGCAGGGGTGCCGAAAATGGCGGCCAGAAGAAGAAGTGGCGCATCCCGGAGAGGGACTCGGGAGCGCGCGATCCCAAGCCGAGTGGCGAAAGGAGCGGCTCCGGTGTAACTCGCGACAAAAAGTGCCATTATTGCGGAAAACTGGGCCACTGGGCTCGTGAATGCCGCAAGAAGAAGAAGGACGAGGCCCTTTTGGCGTAGGTGGAGGAGGACGAACCGGCGCTTCTGATGGCGCAGGTGTGCACAATCGTCGAAACGCCCTACACCCACGCCGAGGCGACCGAGCAGGTGATGCTCAATGAGGAGTGCACCATGGTAAATCTTGGGAAGCGGGAGGACACCCACAATGTGACCTGGTACTGCGACACGGGAGCGTCTAACCATATGACGGGCGCGCGGGCAGTCTTCTCCGAACTCGACACCGGCGTGCAGGGCAGCATCAAATTTGGCAATGGCGCCGTCGTGGACATCCAAGGCTGGGGCACGGTGGTATTCACGGGCCAAGGAAGAGAACATCGAGACGTCACCAACGTCTACTACATTCCCCGGTTGCGTAGCAACATCGTTAGCATCGGGCAATTGGACGAGACCGGCTGCTCTACGCTAATCGAGGATAGAATGCTTCGAATCTGCGACAAACAGTGCCGCCTCCTTGCTAAGGTATCACGCACTTCAAATCGTCTATATATCCTTCCATTGCGGATCGCACAGCCGGTATGCCTCGCGGCACAGTGATCGAATATGGCGTGGCGCTGGCATGCGCGCTACGGCCATCTACACTTCGACGTCCTTCGTCGCCTGAGCAGGGAAAAAATGGTGGACGGCCTTTCTCACATTGATCATGTCGATCAGTTGTGCGACAGCTGTCTGGCCGGGAAGCAACGACGCACTTCATTTCCTTGGCACGCCAACTATCGCACCACCGACCCTCTCGACTTGGTGCACGCGGACTTGTGTGGTCCCATCTCACCGGTGACACCTGGCGGGAAGCGCTACTTCCTTCTCCTTGTCGACGACTACAGCAGGTTCATGTGGATCAAGCTGCTGAGATCCAAAGACGAGGCAAGCGAGGCGATCAAACGCATTCAGGTTGCGGCGGAGGTCGAGTCGAAGTGCAAGCTTCGTGTACTACGCACAGACCGTGGCGGCGAGTTCACGTCGAACGATTTTAACGACTACTGCGAGCGCCACGGCATCAAGCGCTACCTCACCGCGCCTTACTCGCCTCAGCAAAATGGCATCGTCGAGCGCCAGAACCAGACTGTGGTAGCTATGGCCCGAAGCTTGCTCAAGGCAAAGAGCATGCCGGCGACATTCTGGGGCGAGTCGGTGACCACGGCGGTGTACCTGCTAAACATGGCGCCAACATCCGCAGTGAAGGGAAAGACGCCATATGAGGCGTGGCATGATAAGTGCCCCGATGTAAGTTTCTTACGTACTTTCGGTTGCATTGCTCATGTGAAGATGGTGCAGCCAAACTTGAAGAAACTTGACGATCGGAGCAAGCAAATGGTGTTTGTTGGCTACGAGGCGGAGTTCAAGGCTTACAGGGCCTACGATCCAGTCGGTCATCGCTTGTATGTCACCCGCGACATCATCTTTGACGAGGCGGGGCAGTGGGACTGGACGCACACCGACATCGACGCCAACCTCGTCGGGATCGGCGAGGCATTCACTGTTGAATTTCCCTACAAGCACATTCCCGGCACGTTCATTTCGACCGGGAACGGAGGTCCATCGCCAGAGGCTGTGGGCACAGCCACACCCGCATCGACGCAAACGCTGCCTCCACCCGAGCAGGCGGAAGCCGATCACGCGTCCCCACCACCGGCCGTGACGCCCGCTCGCACAACCGCGACATCAGCCGCGACGACGCCAGCGGTTTCGACGCCTGAGATGACGGGTACGGCTCCGATCCGATTCGTCTCATCGCCGTCAGGAGCGACGCCCGATCCGCCAAACGAATCACCGCGCCGATACCGCTATCTGCAAGACATCTATGAAGTTGAGTCGGTGCACCACCACGACTCTGAGGACCTCCTCCTCGCAATGGATGATGAACCCTCTGTTTTTTCAGAAGCGGGGCAACACGAGTGCTGGCGCCGAGCGATGCTGGATGAACTCGTATCCATTGAGGAGAACGACACCTGGCGGCTCGTGGACCTGCCCGCTGGTCACCGCCCCATTGGACTCAAATGGGTCTACAAGGCGAAGAAAGATGAGCACGGCATCGTCATCAAGCACAAAGCCCGGCTCGTCGTGAAGGGGTACTTGCAGAGGCACGTGATCGACTACGATGAGGTTTTTGCGCCAGTAGCCAGACTTGAGTCCGTCAGGTTGTTACTGGCGTTTGCCGGTCATGCAGGTTGGGTTGTCCATCACATGGATGTGAAAACGATATTCTTGAACGAGGAGCTCGACGAAGAGGTCTACGTCACGCAGCCACCCGGGTTTGCAGCCGCCGACGAGGAGCAGAAAGTTTTTCGCCTACACAAGGCATTCTACGGCCTGAAGCAAGTGCCGAGGGCCTGGAACGCGAAGCTGGACAAGTGCATGTCCACACTCAGATTCAGCCGGAGTCCTTCGGAGCACGCCATCTACGTGCGTGGCCATGGCGAGGCAAGGCTGCTCGTGGGTGTCTACGTCGACGACCTCATCATCACGGGAAATAATGCGGGCGAGATCGACAAGTTCAAGCGCGAGATGAGCAGCTCATTTAAGATGAGCGATCTCGACTTGCTTTCCTTCTACCTTGGCATCAATGTACAGCAGAACGCAGACGGTATCACAGTGAACCAGTCTGCGTACGCAGCCAAGATACTGGAGAAGAGTGGCATGGGCGACTGCAACCCTTGCCATGTACCTATGGAGCCACGTTTGAAGCTCAGCAAGGATAGTGCTGCACCGCCGGCAGATGCCACGGAGTACCGGAGCATAGTAGGAAGCTTGCGGTACCTCGTGCACACCCGGCCGGACTTGTCATTCGCAGTCGGGTATGTGATCCGCTTCATGGAGAAGCCAACGACTGAGCACCTAGCGGCGGTCAAACACATACTCCGGTACGTTGCTGGTACGCGGGGTTACGGCTGCCGCTACGAACGAGGAACAGAGGAGCCCCGGCTGGTCGGCTACTGCGACAGCGACATGGCCGGGGATGTTGACGACCGCAAGAGCACAACAGGCGTACTATTCTTCCTCGGCAACTGCGCTATCAGTTGGCAATCACAGAAGCAGAAGGTGGTGGCACCCTGCGAAGCCGAGTATGTGGCAGCAACCACTGCCGCCTGCCAAGGCATCTGGCTCGCACGACTGCTGGCGGACATGAAGGGCGACGATATCAGATGTGTAAAACTGTGCATCGACAACAAATCAACAATCTCCTTCAGCAAAAATTCGGTGTTTCATGATCGCAGCAAACACATCCAAACGAGGTACCACTTCATTCTTGACTGCATCAAGGACGGGACAGTTGAGGTAGAGTATGTCCAAACAGATGAGCAGCTCGCCGACATACTGACCAAGGCCCTGGGCCGGGTCAGGTTCCAGGAGCTTCGCTCCAAGATCGGGATGATCGTCATCAAGTAATCGCAAAAGTTTAGGGAGCGATTATTGGTTAAACTTTGTGCTCATCACAGACCAAGTCATGTGGAGCAACTTTGAACGTGTGTTGTTAGTAGTTCTATTCTCAAGGGGAAACTCTTGGCTTTCCATGCTTGTAGGCATTGTAGTTATGCTTTAGTATGCTTATAAAAGCAAATGCATAAATGTAGAAACTTAACATCAAGCTAATAAACTCCTCTCTCCCTTTGTGTGCTACTTCATCTTCCCGGCACGTTCTTTTACGTAGTTTGCAGCACAGAGACTGTCAAAATATGCTTGCTATAGTGCCTAATTAAAAGAGCACTGCTTGAGAATTATATTCTTTTTTTTAATTATTAAATTGCATAAAAATATGTACATATATATATATATATATATATATATATATATATATATATATATATATATATATTAATAATAATATTCAAACAATTGACATGGAAATGATGCGCTAATTTCTCCATAAGAACCCCAGTCAATACATATCCATGCAACAGAAAGCTGAAGCATGTAGATCTCTTAATTGATTGAATGATTGATATCTACTATTATTTGTTTATATTCCAAATAGTTATTCATGCTCTTAGGAGTTTAGGAACCCTAGCTAGCCAACGCATTATGACCACAGTGTCTATAATTATTTTCTTTCTTTTCTATATACATATATTCAATCTAACTCTCAACTTTTTCATGCATAATAAGAATGCACTAACAGCAATCTCAGAGCATTACTGAATACTGATCTGATGGGAGAAGCTTAAAGGCTAAGGAAAACTTAACCTAAATAAATATATAAATCCCCACCACTAAAAAGAAGAAATAAATAATAAATCAATTATATAGGAGAGCTAGCTCCTTTTCTTCCTTTGCTTTCTTCTTTGTCTCTCTTCCTTTTATCTTTCCCTCTCCCTCTGCTTTCTTCCTCTCATCTTTGCTCATTCAACTCCTCCTTTGGATGTGATTCTCCACCATCTCCCAACCCCATCAAACCTTTTCCAAAAGAGAAAACACAAAGGAAATATAACCTAAACTTAAATCAACCATGGTTTTTCCTTCACCTCCTCTCTATCTAGATCCTCCCACCTGGAACCAGGTGAGTCCTTCTCCTTAGCTTCTTAATGAAAAAAAGAAAAGGAAGAATCAATCACATAAAGAAAAGAAAAAATTCTTGACCTTTTCCCATCTCTACATGAATATACTGATTATCTAAATTATA
The DNA here is from genome assembly GCA_036927795.1 of Iris macrosiphon. NCBI lineage: Eukaryota > Viridiplantae > Streptophyta > Magnoliopsida > Asparagales > Iridaceae > Iris > Iris macrosiphon. The sequence goes on along the minus strand of JAYESA010000009.1, from coordinate 37,447,467 downwards.
TATATACAACAAGTATTTTTATTCTTGGTCTATTAATTTTTTTACTTTGTGGTCTAGCAGCAACAACAAATACATCAGCCTATAATCAACAGCGATGGTGTTGGCGTTGGCGGCAGCAGTACTAATCTGCAGCCACCACTCCAGCAGCTCCCCCCTCATGGCGGCGGCGGCTCGGCCCCCCCTCCCCGTCCCAACTCAATGGCCGAGCGGGCCCGCCTCGCCAAGATCCCCCAGCCCGAGCCGGCCCTCAAGTGCCCCCGCTGCGACTCCACCAACACCAAGTTCTGCTACTTCAACAACTACTCCCTCTCGCAGCCGCGGCACTTCTGCAAGGCATGCCGCCGCTACTGGACCCGCGGAGGCGCTCTACGTAGCGTCCCGGTGGGCGGGGGCTGCCGCCGCAACAAGCGCAGCAGCAGCAAGTCCTCTGCCTCCAAGTCCTCGGCCGACAGATTGGCCGGCGCGTCCCCGTCCAATTCCACCGCCACATCGGGCAGCGTCCCGCCCCCTGCACCTCCTCCTCCTCCTCCTCCTCCTCAGATGCCGTTCCTTCATCCGATGATGGACTACGGCAGCGCGTTGCCGAGTATCGGCCTAGGGTTTCATTGGATGCAGCAGATGGAGGCAGTTGACCACTATCAGTTGGGGAGCACTAATACTAGTTCTGGTATGGGAATGGAGCAGTGGAGGCCACTTAACCAGATCCACCACTTCCCTTTCTTGGGAGGGTTAGAACCGCCGCCGCAGCCGCTGTCGGTGTCGGGCTTGTTCCCCTTTGATGGTGCTCAAGACACCGGAAAGACGTCGGGACCCGAACTCGTTTCTCAGTTGGCTAGTTCTGTGAAGATGGAGGACAATCGTCCGAGAGAGCCTAACATGGCTAGGCAGTATCTTGGGGTTACAAGAAATGATCAATTCTGGGGCGGGGGTGGTGGTGTCGGTGCCGGAAGTAGTGGCGGTGGAGGAGGGAGCAGTGGCGTCGGAGGTGGAAGTGGCGGCGGATGGGTGACTGATCTTTCGGATTTCAATTCTTCGTCTGCTGGAAACCTATTATGATTCTGGCATGTCGATCGAGCTAGGGCAGTATAAGCTGTATTTTTTTTTTTATGACAGACTTCAAGAAGAATTAAACTAATCGATGAGAAGCAAGCAAGAGGAAGTAATGGAAGAATGTTAAGCTGGAAACAATGGTGTAAGTCAGTTCATCTTGCATGCATGGGTGTACTAGGCTGTAGCTCAGGGAGGTGCAATATGTGAAGTACTATAGCTAGAAGCTGGAGAGTATGCTCAAGTAGGTTGTTTTCTTTGTTAATTTCCTGATTAATTATTCGGCGGCTTGGTGTTATTATGTACTCTTTTTTGCATCTTAATTATAGTATGGTTATAGAAATTGGGGTTGGATGAGTTCATGGAGGTTTACATAACATGAACATGAGCATATGAGCAATGTTTTCTAGTACTATACTACTCACTACTCTTTGTCTGATCAGTGTAACCTATTTAGCACTACTATTACTGCTTTTGTGATTTACAAGTATCTAAACAATGGTTTATTTAAGAGCTTGCTATATAGGGTTTCTTATTGCATGCAGTTATATGGTTAAGTAGCTTAATTTATATACTTAGCTAATTAAGTAGCTCCTTAAAAAAAGGTCTAGCTAGACTATATATTACTTAGTTGTATTGAGAACTGCATTTGTTCTTATAGGATCTCCTCAATATAGAATGTCTATAGCAATTAATGAGTAATTACTGATACTACTACATACTAAAAGAAAGAAGTAAATTAAGTGTTTTAATTTCCTTGGAGATAAACATATTGACCGAATACGTATTTTTATTGATGTTAATACTCAGTTTTGAGTTTAATTACCTTTTCAGTTTTGAGTTTAATAACCTTGTTATTTTAATGCCTGTTCTTGTTCTTCTTCTTCTTCTTCTTCTTCTTGCTTTTGTTTTTCTTTAAGCAAATACCAATTATACCAACAAGTAGCATCAGAGTGATTATATATATATATATATATATATATATATATATATATATATATAACATTAGGGATATAATTAGCAAATATTTCTATTCTTTGTATGAAACAGTAATTTTTTTTAAGATATACCACCACTATTTTAATCAAAATGTTTACTGTTTTACATGGAATGAGAGTATTTGCTACATTTTAAAGAAAGTGGAGGTATATACTAGTTTCTATATTTAAAACGTGGACATTTGCTAAAATATTCCATAACATTTTGAATAATCAATGACATTATTTTAATAAATTTTACAATTCAAGAAATCTGGATTGGTTCCGTGTCAAATATATAGAAAATCTTTAGCTTCTACAGATGCATGTGGTCAAAAGAACAGACACGGGGATATTTCAAATTAACAGTGAGACAAATTAACAAGCTCTTACTCTATGACGTTGCTTCTGTTATAAACACAACTGTCATCAGCAATTTCGTTGCCTCTTTCAAGAGATTGCATGCCTTTAACCAAAATCCATGCTTGCACAGTTATAAATTTTGTCTGCTTTCTGTGCTTCTCCATGCATTCTTTCCTTTTGTCTTCTTCAAATGACAAATCTAAGGATCTCTATCATTCTATGAGCAAGAATAATACTTTCAATACTTCCCTTCTTAATAGAAATGTGTAAGTAGTTTTCTCCATTCCCTAGCTACAAGCCTCGTGTATATTGCATGTGCACTCAGGCTCATAATATTATTACACACTGCTCTCTATATTTCTCTGCACTCTACATTTCCGTTCACATAATTCTTGGTCATCAATATTATACACCCATCCATCCAAGCTGATTTAGATTGGGTCTATATATTTCTTTTCTTGTCTTTAGCGCAATCAAAAACTTCATGAAGGGTGAAGCCAATAGTAGTAGAAACAAACAAGCATGCACTGAAACAAGAAAAAGAAAAGTAAAGACTTAAAGAGAGAGCGATGTAGGCACAGCAAAGTGAAAGGAGGAAAAAAAAAGGTTTAGTAGTAGCAGTAAGTAGAGTACTGTGGACAGCAGCCACAACCCCAACCTGTGTAGTGTGCATTAGCAAAAACAAGAAGTGCAGTCTCAGTGCAGCCAGCCAGCCACAAACTGATCCCTTTGGCAGTACAGTCCATGACTCAGAGGAATCTGATACCCGGCACCCACCCCTTATTGCTTTCACCAGTACCGAGGCACTAGTCTCACTTAATAGGGGGGCGAGTGACAGAATAAAGGCAACCAGTTCTGGCCCATGTAAAATGAATCAAAAGAAGGGAAAAGACTAAAGGAAGAAACATGCATGCAATTAGAGAAGCCCTCAATTCCTCGGTTCTTCTCTTGTCAGAAGTCATGTATAGTATAGGATAGCAGAGAGATAGTGAATATACACTGAAAATGGACCCCCGGATGAGGGGTAATTTTTTTATTTTTTATTATAAAGATACCACATTAATATACAAAAAAAGGTAAGACCTTAGTAGAAAATATGTCACTTACATAGGTAAAGCTAAAGCACTACTTCTGCCAAGTTCATTCGGATTGGACCGTAGGGGTGACCATTATTCAATTTTAGATTGAAAATTGAACTGAATCGAATCGAATAAGAGATTCGATTTAAAAAAAAATTCGATTAAGTTTCGGTTTTGAGAATACTAATTTTTTTTTATTAGGTTTCGATTTCGATCCAAAACTGAAAACCGAATAAGAAAATTTAGTTTATATATATATATATATATATATATATATATATATATATATATATATATTAATTATAAAAAATATAAAAAAATAAAAAAATCGAATAAACCGAAAATCGAACAGATTTAATTCGGTTCTGTTTCGTTCGATTATGGGCCATTTCAGATCGGTTTAGATTTTGCTTATTCAGTTTTCAGTCCAATTCGGTTTTCGGTTATTCGGTTCGGTTGGAACCGAATTAACCGAATGCTCACCCTTACTGGACCGTACAAAATCAATTGTGATCACTCGCATCAAACTGTAGTGATATTGTACAAGTTTAAATTATACTTGTACAAGGCGCGCAAGAACAATCACGATCGTAAACCATCTCAGAAACAAAGTCATTGCAGTAAAAAATAAGCAGAAAAATTGATACACAAGATATATTTAAAATGATTTTTTTATTAATAATTTACATCGGAATTACAACAGTTCATAGCCAAAAGAACAACCCTATTACAACACAGGATCTTGTTACAATAAACGATGTCACAAGGCTTACAACTCATAAAAATAATACAGTCAACAATGTTTCATACATTATGTCCCTTATTATGAGACTCGTCTCACTATTTTTTCGTATTCGTATTTGGTATACGTATATTATTTCTGTATATTGCTTCCTGTGTATTTTTCTGGATTTTTCTAGCTGTTTCTGTGTAATTTTAGATTGTGCATGATGAGTCACCATTCCCTTGCTATATATAAACCCATTCTTTCTCTCTCTTCCTCATTCTTTCACTTTCCTTCTCTTTTCCATTTCCTTCTTCCCTATCCTCTCCCTTGGCCGAGAGCAGCCCTCCACCAGCCGTGAGCTTGCACCCCCTTGGGTAGTAGTGTCAGTAGTTGGTTTATGCAAGTACATCTTGCAAATGAGGAAGAACTTGCACTTTCGCACTTAATTAGTTCTCTTGCATTTTTATTAGTCTATAGTATGCTATATGAGTTTCTCTACATGTTTACTTCTTGATATTTTTAGTTTTGATGGCTTGATTGGAGTAGATCTAAGTTTCAAGTTTAGAGCTTCCATGGATTTTTTTGGTTTTGATCTCTTAAAACTTCCTATCTTTGAAAACTAGTTATTCTATGTTGGAGAGCATTTGATTTCAAGTGATTTAGAACTTTACTCTTCTGGATTTGGACTTGATATGAGGATTTCATGGAGAAAATAAGTTTTCTAGGCTTAGAGATTTTTCCATGGCAGACTTGCTATTTTTGGACGATGGAGCTTCCTGAGGCCAGCTTCTATGCGTCCGAGAGAGCTATGCGGCACGATTACTTGGCCGCATATCCTTCCAGCATGTGCCTATCTTGTTGGGCGCATGTCTGATTTCACACTTGAGTTTTGAAAGTAAGTGCTTGATAAAGCTAAGTGACAAAACTCTTTGTGTTCGAATCGTTGAACGCATGAAGATCACATACGGCCAGCCAAGCATGCGACAACGTGTGTATGTGGCTCGGATGCATACGCCCCTTCTTGTAGGCGCATATCCCTGCACTGCTTGGGCATGATTTTTCTTGGCTTTGTCTTTTCTTCTGACACACATTTAATGGCCAGCCACATCAGTCACTTTCCTGACATGACTAGTCACATCAGTCACTTCTCTCACATACATTTAATGACCAGTCATTCAGTACCTTAACTGGGGAGTGGACTTTGTGAATGGCATGCACCAGCTTCTTACATGCGCTATCTTCTTGCATGCGTCCAGCTTCTTGCATGCGCCTGATTATCCCATGCGCCCATGGCACTTGTAGTAGCGTAACTTCTTTTGATATATTGCGTGCGACATATTTTGTTAATTTCTACAAATGTAATTTATTCTCTAAATGCTTACAACCCAATTGTGACAACTTACCCGAACATGGAATTCCCTGAACATGAATTATAGTTACACTGGTAACCTTGAACTTTAGATTCCTGACACCAGACTGGTACTGATATTCTTGACACTGGCTCGACGAAGCGCACTCCTAACATGCTAGAATTTTCTGACCTGAATTACTTGAACTGTTAAGATAACTTTCCGTGGTTGATTGTTAGTCCCTGTCCTGAATGTACTTGTCAAGTTACTACCATGTCTTGCATCATGTATAAGGCAGATTTCTGAGCACCACGGTCAGAAATTCTTGATAACTTGTCTAAGTTAATAACTAGAATAATGATCTAGAAAGCATCTAGAGAGATTTTTTGGTTACATGCAATCCCGGTATCCCAGCAACACCTGATGAATTTGAAGCTCTCCGTCGTGAGGGGCACACTTCCAGTATGTCGTCGAGTGTTGCATTACCTGTTGTTTGCCATTGAAGTAAGTATGGAAAACTTTCGTTCAATAACAAATAAAAAGTACAAAGAAATCATAGACAGAAAATCTAAGTTCAATATTTTTGATCAGGGTAATGTGATGATGGAGATCGAGTACTGTAACGACTCTTTTACTCCGTTGACGGTCCGATGAGGGGATGAGGGATGCTCTTTTCTTTTCTCTCCGCCTTGAGCTTCTATGCACGTACGTAGCTCGCCTGGAGGGGTATGGTCTCTGAAGTATAAAAAAACTAGCCAGCCCTTGGAACATCCAAGTTGCTCCTTGTCACGCCCCAGTCCCAAAATACCGTGGGACTAGACTCGTGATAATGGCCAGCAGTACGCACCGATGAACCAACTCAATATAATGGATCTATCAGGGCATACTTAAGCTGTAAAACAAGTCTACGACAATCATGGCACAACTAATCTCATCCACACAAGATATAAAATATGATCCACAGAATAAATAAGGAATGTAAATCATCAGCAAGTTTCACAAAGTACTTCGGGGAACAACCCGATAAATATCTAGTACAATGGTTCAACAGACCAGAAATAAAAGACTGAAATAAATAATAAAAGCTGAGCATGGAACATGGATGCTCAAGAGAAGTCTTCAGCTAAGACCTCGTCCTCGGATGGTGGTACAGCTCCTGAATCAGCTCCTGCTCCAGTCCCGTATACCTCAGGATAAATCTCGTCCTCAAATCCTGGGGATAAAATCCGGATCCAGGTCCTCAGGGGACATAGCAAGGTACAAGAAAGCTCATGCCAAAATGAGTAAATAAACAGTGCAGCAAATAAATAACTAAGTGAAGCAATAGGGTGAATATGTAACCAATCTAAGTGAAATGCAAGTGAGAGCAGCACGAGTCTCAGGCTGAGCCACTACAAGCTCTGTGTCGGGGAGCCGGTAGCGGTAATAACCGGTAGTGGGTCTAGCTCTGCTACGAGAGTCTACGACCTCTCAATAATAGAAGATATATATAAATAAAGCCTGTAGCCTGTGTGTCTCTCCCCACCCAATGTAACCACGCAAATCATGACCACAACGTCTCATGCCCATGTCAAGCGCGAACATAGCTAAATGCAACCAGTCATAAAGTATCTAAGAATATAATGTCCATGTCCTGTATCCTATACAGAATCACCACGAATATCTCGGGAAAATCCTGTCTCATGAGTAGTGTCAAGTGTCCTAGGTCATATGGTACTTGATAAGACAAGTACGAGAATATAAAGTGTCACGGATATCCATCTCTAGATGACCGTATCCAACACTGCGTACAGTGTCGGCACCCGACTGATAATCGGACGCTCAGTACGTCACACGGCCCTAGGTTGAGCATGCACATCACTATATATATAAAGCAAGGAAAATAAATAACTAAGCTGCAGAGTTTGGCAAGGTACACTTGCTTGATGTCCGGATATCAACAACTGTCCCTGTATCAGAGGATCCGGTAGGTACTACTCCAAAAGCTGTAATAAACATCACCAACAATCTCAGAAGATGTCAAATAGCTGGAAATGCCTGTCCTTACGTCCAATTTGGACACAGGGGCAAAAAGGTCATTTTTGGGCCAAAGCGGGTTCCATATGTGGGCCCACTTTGCACCGAAAAGCGCATCAGGGTCAAAGGTCTCCAAATTCCGCAAACTCAGTGTCTACAAGTCAGGAACGATGATACGAACCCAACAGAACTTCCGGAATTGGATTCCGATGGGCCGATCACAAAATCACCCGTCAAGTGGAGCCGGTGGGGCCCACGATACGTGATTTTGTCAACGTTCTCAGAATCGAACCAAACTTGGCTCACAGGACCAGCGTATTACTACGGATCTGATGGCACAAGTTTCGTCTCGATCCGACGTGTGTACACGAAGTTACATCGTGTTTCAGAATCGACGGATACGGGGTGTCGTCGGCGGATACGCGTTGATTCCGGGGTGCACGCACCTCCGAATCGACTTCTGCAAAATCCTACACGACCGTATCAACGTCGCGCACAGTTCGGTAAAGACCGCGTGCGACCAAGTCGTCCCGATTGGCGAGGCGAACTCAGTTTCGGGGTGAAACAGGGCGTTGTTTTTTTCCTGTTTTGGATTGCGGTGTACGATCACCACAGGATGCGATGCACCGAGCGAGTTGCACGGGCACCGAGAGGGTTATACAGTCTACGCATAGCAACTGACGGAATTGAAAACAGAGTTACGATGGGGGCGAAAACGGTAGCTGAACAGGGCTCCATGAATTCTGTTTTCTGCGTGTCCGAAAGCCAATTCCGTGTCCTGGTTCAGAGTTTCTGCTTCCTCGTATCCGTGGAGTCGCTGTGAGGAGGATGAGTCGCGCTCGGGGCGGACTGTGCTCGCGGCGGAGGGGTGAGGCCGCGAGTTGATCGTCGAAATGGCAGCGTCCAGCGGACTCCGGCGGGGTCGGGTCTTCGAAGGGGATGGCCGCGGGTTCAGATCGGACGGCGACGGCCTGGGTCAGGTCGGTTCGGCGAGGATCGAAGGCGGCGAGGTCGTCGGACTCGGCGTCGAGCGCGGAGATGGGTATGCAGAGTTTTGCGGCGGCGGCAGCGCGGAAGTCGAGGTATAAATAGGGTAGGCACAGTGAATCCGATGGGCTTCGCCTAGGGTTCAGTTAGGGTTTCGGGTCGGGTTGCTGGATCCGACCCGACCCATTACAATGGGTTGGCTGGGTTTGGTTTAATTTGGTCTGGTTTGGTTCGGTTCATAACTCCATTAGTTTTTAAGGCTTAAAACTCGTTTCCGGAGTCCAAATAATTCACCGAAAAATACCCCATGACCGGTGTTCTATTGTGCATCATAATAATTTATTTCCATAATATTTTAACACCCTTTAGCCACCCTTAAAATTATTTAACCCACAATCACCTTAGATATAAATTCCAGAAGAACACCAAAAATACGGAAAAAATTATATTAAATTTTATTTCTGAAATTTAGGGTGTTTACAATCTTCCCTCCTTAAAAGGATTGCGTCCTCGCAATCAAAGAGTAAGCTACTAAAGAAGGATTTATGGAAATACAAGGTTGCTTAATTTACAACTGCCTCCTCAAACAAGTGGGGGTATCGCTGGCGCATACTATCTTCTCGTTCCCAAGTCGATTCGCCAGGGGAATGATGTTTCCATGCTACACGGACTAGTCTGATTGTCTGTCCCCGCAATGTCTTCTCACTGACGTCGAGGATGCCAACTGGTTGCTCTTCATACCTCAAGCTCGGGCCTACTGCGATCTCTGAATGATCGACTACGTGACTTGGGTCGGTCACGTACCTTCGCAGCTGTGAGACGTGGAATACGTCATGCACTCCCTCTAAGGATGGAGGTAATGCAAGACGATAAGCCACCTCACCAACGCGCTCGAGGATGTCAAATGGCCCAATATACCTTGGGCTCAGCTTGCCTCTGCTCCCGAATCTGATGGTACCACGAGTAGGTGAAATCCTCAAGAATACGTGATCTCCTTCTTTGAATTCTAGGGGACGCCTGTGTGTATCAGCCTAATGCTTCTGTCGGTCCTGAGCTGCTCGTAGATGACTCTGAATCTGCTTTACCTTCTCCACGGTCTGCGTTACCAATTCTGGACCCAGTATTTGACGTTCACCGACGTCACTCCAGCATATAGGTGACCTGCACTTCCTTCCGTATAAAGCTTCAAATGGTGCCATTTGGATGCTGGCCTGGTAACTGTTATTATAGGAGAACTCTACTAAGTACAAATGATCTTCCCAAGATCCTCCAAAGTCTAGCATACATGATCTCAACATGTCCTCCAATATCTGAATGGTGCGCTCCGATTGGCCATCTGTCTGCGGGTGGTATGCCGTGCTGAACTTGAGTCTGGTGCCCAGACTCTCTTGCATGCTTCTCCAGAAATGAGATGTAAATCTCGAATCTCGATCCGATACAATACTAACAGGTACTCCATGTAATTTGACGATTTGTCGCATATACATGTCAGCTAGTACCTCTGTGGACTGTCCAACTCTAAATGGCAAAAAGTGTGCCGATTTAGTGAGTCTATCCACGATAACCCAAACTGCATCTCTTCCGCTGGGGCTCCTCGGAAATCCTGTAACAAAATCCATCGTGATATGCTCCCACTTCCATTCTGGTATAGGAAGCGGCTGTAACATACCTGCAGTTCTCTGATGTTCGGCCTTTACTTGCTGGCAGACTAAGCATTTGGCCACAAATCTTGCGATCTCTCTCTTTATTCCATGCCACCAGTAATATTGCCTCAAGTCTCGATACATCTTGGTTCCTCCCGGGTGAACAGAGTACATAGAGCTATGTGCTTCAGTCATTAACTCCTGTCTCAATTCTCCATTTGGAACATACAGGCGGTTTCCAAACCTCAATGTCCCATCTTCGTGGATGTGAAGTCCTGTCTGCATGCCGGTTTCTGTCCTTTCTTTGAGTCTTCGGAATCTAGCATTGGTGGGCAATGCCTCCTTGATCTTCTCCAAGAGGGATGACTGAATCTCAAGGTTAGCCAATAATCCATTCTGTCCTGGTAAGACAACCTCTATCTGAAGCTCCTGTAGATCCTTCAATAGCTCGGGCTGCATCGTCAAGAAATAAGCCGTAGGCTTCCTGCTGAGTGCGTCTGCAACAACATTCGCCTTTCCCGGATGATACTGCAGATCTATGTCAAAATCTACCATCAGTTCCAGCCAGCGTCTCTGCCTCATGTTAAGCTCCTTCTGGGTATACACATACTTCAGACTCTTGTGATCAGTAAAGATTTCTACTCTCTCTCCATAAAGATAGTGCCTCCATATCTTCAATGCAAATATCACTGCTGCTAGCTCCAAATCATGTGTTGGGTAGTTCTTCTCGTGAACCTTCAACTGTCTTGACGCATAAGCAATGACTTTGCCATGTTGCATCAAAACACATCCTAGTCCACTGCCTGATGCATCACTGTAAACAACAAAACCTCCTGACCCTAAAGGAAGAGTCAAGACAGGTGCTGTTGTTAATCTTCTCTTCAGTTCTTCAAAAGTCTTCTGGCAGTTTTCTGTCCATATAAATTCCTGGTCCTTTCGTGTCAGCTTCGTCATTGGTTCTGCAATACTCGAGAAATTTTCTACAAACCTTCGGTAATATCCCGCAAGTCCGAGAAAACTTCTCACCTCTGCTACTGATGTGGGTGTAGGCCATGTCTCAATTGCTGCAACCTTCTCTGGATCCACTGAAAGTCCTTCTCCTGATATGATGTGTCCCAAGAAAGGCACTTTGTCCATACAGAACTCACACTTACTGAGCTTGGCATATAACTTCTCCTGTCTCAAGGTCTCTAACACGATTCTAAGATGTTCCTCGTGCTCTTCAGGGCTCTTGGAATATATGAGAATGTCATCAATGAATACCACTACAAATTTATCCAAGAACTGATGAAAGACCCTGTTCATTAAGCTCATAAACACTGCTGGTGCGTTGGTTAAACCAAACGGCATCACCAAGAACTCATAATGCCCATACTTCGTCCTGAAAGCTGTCTTCGGGATGTCTTCTTTCCTCACCTTGATCTGATGATAGCCGGATCTAAGGTCAATCTTCGAGAATACCCTTGCACCACTCAATTGATCGAATAGATCATCAATGCGTGGCAAGGGATACCTGTTCTTGATGGTGACAGCATTTAGTGCCCTATAATCAATGCACAACCGTACTGTTCCATCCTTCTTCGGCACAAATAAGATGGGTGCTCCCCAAGGTGAAACACTGGGCCGAATGAAACCCTTCTCCAAAAGATCATCAACCTGTTCTTTCAACTCCACTAACTCTTTAGGTGCTAGCCGATAAACTGATGAAGTGATTGGCTCTGCTCCTGGAGTTAAGTCTATTGTGAATTCTATTTCCCGATCAGGCGGTAAACCTGGAAGATCATCAGGAAATACATCCACAAATTCTGATATGACTCTTGGGTAACCTGTCTCTCCTTCTACAGATAGTACCCTAAGAGTTGGCTGAACTCCTTGCTCTACTGCTCCTCGGAGAAACTTAAATTCTGGATGTCCAGGCGGTCTAAATATAACCTTTCCAAGCCGACAATCAAGAGTCGCATGGTACTGACTCAACCAGTCCATACCAAGTACGACATCATAATCCGGCATGGAAAAGATCAAAAATTGAGCTCGCATCTCTCTTCCACAAACTACTACAGAACATGATCTACAGACATCACTAACTGGAATAATTCCACCTTCCGTAAGAATTCTCTTCATCTTCGGAAGGGGTGCGGTGGCTACTCTATGGGTGGCTACAAAGCTGGCTGCTATAAATGAATGCGATGCTCCAGAATCAAATAAAGCTACAGCTGGTAATGAAGCTATTAAAATAGTACCTGCGATGACCTCGCCTGCTGTAGTCTCCTGCTCAACAGCTAATGGGAATGCCTGTCCCCGTCCCTGAGCTGGACCTCTCTGCTGCTGCTGCTGCTGCTGAAATAGGGCTGCCTGTGGTGCTAGCGGTGGTCTCTGCTGATTCCCTCCTGGGGCTGGTGGTCTGACCCCACCAACTCCTGTCTGCTGGCCTCCTGCTGCTGGATAGGCTGGTCGTGGTGCAGGTAATGCTAGTCTTGGTGCTCCGTCTCTGCGTTCAGTACAGTCCCTGGAAAAGTGCTGGCTGGATCCGCAGCTCAAACATAGTCCCAATTTACGCCTGCATTCCTTCTCAATGTGTCCTACCTTGCCGCAGTGGTGACAAGTAGGAAGAGGTCTGTCCCTATGTGCTGCTCTATCTGGCATACCCTTCTGGGTTCGCTTCGCTGAATCCCCATGTGCTGGCCTGGATGGTGCTGATGTGATAGGCCTCTTCAGATTAGACTCCCTCCTGGTGACGCGCTCCAAGCGTCGGGCCGCTGCAAGGACATCGGTATAAGAGGTAGGTGCTACCGATCCAATCACTCTCTGAAGCTCGAACTTCAAGCCGTCAAAGAACTTCTCTGCTTTTTTTTTCCTCCGTCGAAATCAATGTCGGGGCAAAGCGGCTCAGACGAATAAATTCTGCATTGTATTCCTCTACTGACATGCTGCCTTGGATAAGGCGGTTGAACCTGTCTCTGAGCTCTGACCGTGCAACTGCCGGGATGTACATCTCTTGGAAGAGTCTGGAGAACTCTTCCCATGTGACTCTGTCCTGTCCAAGCCTCCTCTCTTCTGCTAGCCACCAGTGATGCGCATTATCAGTTAACTGCATTCTAACTGCAGTCATCCACTTCTCTCTCGGAAGTTCAGCGGCTTCCAACTGATGCTGAATGTTGGTGAGCCATTCGTGAACTTCTGTTGGCCCTTCTTTACCAGAAAATGTGCGAGGCTTGAGATGACAGAAATCGGTGATAGATCCCGTCGATGTTCGCCTTGCTGGCAGATTTGCCTGCTCCAATGCGGATACCAGGCTGGTCCTCAGATACTCGGCCTCCTGCCGATGGGCCTCTTGCTGAATCTGTTGCTGTGCTTGCATCATAGCATACATCATCTGGAACATTTGTTGTCCGTCCATGGCTTGTCCTGGCGGGAATACTGGCATCTGGGGAGTGAACTGAGGTGGTGGTGGAATGTCATCTCTCCGGAACCTTGGATTTGGCTGTCCGGCTTGATCACTCTGCGATGCTTGTCCACCATCCCCTGGTGTCACTTCGTCTCCATAAGTAACCACAGCGTCGTGTGGTGTATCCAAAGGGATATCATCTCTGTTCCCGGAATCCATTGCTCTGCAATCAAAAGATAAACTATGAGAACGCTCAGAGGAATCAATACAGGATGCAGTTCAAGTAACAAATTTTGAGTTCGATATAGAGTTCAACAAATGGTTAAATGATGGATGAGATCCTACAGTTTATACTATCCTTAGGGCAGGCTGGTCCGGTCCCTAAGTTGACACCGAACAATTTAGTCGTTGACCTGCATGGGCCACCACAAAAACCATGTCACGCCCCAGTCCCAAAATACCGTGGGACTAGACTCGTGATAATGGCCAGCAGTACGCACCGATGGACCAACTCAATATAATGGATCCATCAGGGCATACTTAAGCTGTAAAACAAGTCTACGACAATCATGGCACAACTAATCTCATCCACACAAGATATAAAATATGATCTACAGAATAAATAAGGAATGTAAATCATCAGCAAGTTTCACAAAGTACTTCGGGGAACAACCCGATAAATATCTAGTACAATGGTTCAACAGACCAGAAATAAAAGACTGAAATAAATAATAAAAGCTGAGCATGGAACATGGATGCTCAAGAGAAGTCTTCAGCTAAGACCTCATCCTCGGATGGTGGTACAGCTCCTGAATCAGCTCCTGCTCCAGTCCCGTATACCTCGGGATAAATCTCGTCCTCAAATCCTGGGGACAAAATCCGGATCCAGGTCCTCAGGGGACATAGCAAGGTACAAGAAAGCTCATGCCAAAATGAGTAAATAAACAGTGCAGCAAATAAATAACTAAGTGAAGCAATAGGGTGAATATGTAACCAATCTAAGTGAAATGCAAGTGAGAGCAGCACGAGTCTCAGGCTGAGCCACTACAAGCTCTGTGTCGGGGAGCCGGTAGCGGTAATAACCGGTAGTGGGTCTAGCTCTGCTACGAGAGTCTACGACCTCTCAATAATAGAAGATATATATAAATACAGCCTGTAGCCTGTGTGTCTCTCCCCACCCAATGTAACCACGCAAATCATGACCACAACGTCTCATGCCCATGTCAAGCGCGATCATAGCTAAATGCAACCAGTCATAAAGTATCTAAGAATATAATGTCCATGTCCTGTATCCTATACAGAATTACCACGAATATCTCAGGAAAATCCTGTCTCATGAGTAGTGTCAAGTGTCCTGGGTCATATGGTACTTGATAAGACAAGTACGAGAATATAAAGTGTCACGGATATCCATCTCTAGATGACCGTACCCAACACTGCGTACAGTGTCGGCAACCGACTGATAATCGGACGCTCAGTACGTCACACGGCCCTAGGTTGAGCATGCACATCACTATATATATAAAGCAAGGAAAATAAATAACTAAGCTGCAGAGTTTGGCAAGGTACACTTGCTTGATGTCCGGATATCAACAACTGTCCCTGTATCAGAGGATCCGGTAGGTACTACTCCAAAAGCTGTAATAAATATCACCAACAATCTCAGAAGATGTCAAATAGCTGGAAATGCCTGTCCTTACGTCCAATTTGGATACAGGGGCAAAAAGGTCATTTTCGGGCCAAAGCGGGTTCCATATGTGGGCCCACTTTGCACCGAAAAGCGCGTCAGGGTCAAAGGTCTCCAAATTCCGCAAACTCAGTGTCTACAAGTCAGGAACGATGATACGAACCCAACGGAGCTTCCGGAATTGGATTCCGATGGGCCGATCACAAAATCACCCGTCAAGTGGAGCCGGTGGGGCCCACGATACGTGATTTTGTCAACGTTCTCAGAATCGAACCAAACTTGGCTCACAGGACCAGCGTATTACTACGGATCCGATGGCGCAAGTTTCGTCTCGATTCGACGTGTGTATACGAAGTTACAGCGTGTTTCAGAATCGACGGATACGGGGTGTCGTCGGCGGATACGCGTTGATTCCGGGGTGCACGCACCTCCGAATCGACTTCTGCAAAATTCTACACGACCGTATCAACGTCGCGCACAGTTCGGTAAAGACCGCGTGCGACCAAGTCGTCCCGATTGGCGAGGCAAACTCAGTTTTGGGGTGAAATAGGGCATTGTTTTTTTCCTGTTTTGGATCGCGGTGTACGATCACCACAGGACGTGATGCACCGAGCGAGTTGCACGAGCACCGAGAGGGTTATACAGTCTACGCATAGCAACTGACGGAATTGAAAACAGAGTTACGATGGGGGTAAAAACGGTACCTGAACAGGGCTCCGTGAATTCTGTTTTCTGCGTGTCCGAAAGCCAATTTCGTGTCCTGGTTCAGAGTTTCTGCTTCCTCGTGTCCGTGGAGTCGCTGTGAGGCGGATGAGTCGCGCTCGGGGCGGACTGTGCTCGCGGCGGAGGGGTGAGGCCGCGAGTTGATCGTCGAAATGGCAGCGTCCAGCGGACTCCGGCGGGGTCGGGTCTTCGAAGGGGATGGCCGCAGGTTCAGATCGGACGGCGGCGGCCTGGGTCAGGTCGGTTCGGCGGGAATCGAAGGCGGCAAGGTCGTCGGACTCGGCGTCGAGCGCGGAGATGGGTATGCAGAGTTTTGCGGCGGCGGCAGCACGAAAGTCGAGGTATAAATAGGGTAGGCACAGTGAATCCGATGGGCTTCGCCTAGGGTTCAGTTAGGGTTTCGGGTCGGGTTGCTGGATCCGACCCGACCCGACCCGACCCATTACAATGGGTTGGCTGGGTTTGGTTTAATTTGGTCTGGTTTGGTTCGGTTCATAACTCCATTAGTTTTTAAGGCTTAAAACTCGTTTCCGGAGTCCAAATAATTCACCGAAAAATACCCCATGACCGGTGTTCCATTGTGCATCATAATAATTTATTTCCATAATATTTTAACACCCTTTAGCCACCCTTAAAATTATTTAACCCACAATCACCTTAGATATAAATTCCAGAAGAACACCAAAAATAAGGGAAAAATTATATTAAATTTTATTTCTAAAATTTAGGGTGTTTACACTCCTATTTATAGCCATCATGCACTACCAGAATAACACATATTAGCGATGCCTAAAAATGTTGCTAATAGGTAAACTAACGTCGCTAAAATAATTTAGTGATATACTTAGTGACATTTTTACGCTATCGCATATTATATAATCGCTGACAACAAAAATGTCGCTAGTCGTCGCTATAGTGACGTATATTTGCGATGACACGATATCGCAGAATATACGATGATTTGCGACGTATCGTCGTTAAATGGCGATGTAATATTTGGTTGCAAAATGTTGCTATATTAGCGACATTATGTGCGACGTTTTGCTACAACAATGCTGACATGACAAGTTTTGCCATGTCAGCATGCTAGCGACGTTTAGCGACCTACTAGTGACATCCTTGGTATCAGGTAGCGACGTTTCCATAATTTTTTGCGACATAAATGTATGACGCGGAACATCGCAATACGTCACAACACGTCGCTAAATTGGAAAAAAAACAAAAAAATAGAATGCAGTTTGTAAAATATTTTCCAACAAAACTCTACCTGCAGTTATAAAATCACAGTTTATATAAATAGACCCGGAGCAACCCTCCATTAAATTTTCTGGGTTCGCCAACCCCTTCGGTGGAATACTCAATACCGATAAATTTTGGTGTACAGTTAATATGAATAATAAACTAAAATCACATAGAAAGAAATCTACAAAGTTACATTACACTAAATATGTCCCAAGAAGTAGATAAATAAATTTAAAATAAGTATCACATGCGTCTCAGAATATGATAAAAAATATAAAATAAATACATCAAAGACCTAAGAATGGGCCAATACACGCAAACACACTAAAATATGTCCAAACAAGGACTACTACTGATCAAGAGGAGCACCGTCGCGCATCTGGGAAAGAAGGAACTCATACTGCTCCTGTGAGAGCGTCACCGATGTCGATGGAGGAGGCAGTGATGGAGGCGATATCGATGCCGGCGGACCATGAGGACGTATCTGCTCCAATGCTAGCAGTCATGCATTGTATGAATTCATGGCAGATACCACCCTCGAAGTGTTCTCCGCTACTGATCGGCTCAACAAATCCTGCGCCGCATGGATCCTCGCAAGTAAGTCGCTCATGGCCGTATACGACCCCTCCAGCTCCATCTGTCTACGCTCCATAGACGCGGCCAGAGTTGCCAAGCTGCGCTCTGTCGTCTGGCCCATAGCCCTGAGCTCTATAAGGTTGTGCTATATCGTATGGCTCAAAGTCCTGAGCTCCATAAGGCTATGCTCGAGCGAATCAAAACGTGCGATGATCGTCGCATCGTTCGTCTGTGGTGCAGACTGTGGCCGCTCCGTAATTCTTTATAGCAACTCGTCACGCAGGTCAACAATCTTACGGTCAACGCTCTCCTGGGCTCGTGTCGACGCTTACAAAGGCTGTGAGGAATTCACACTGACAGAGGGTGTAACCCCCCTAATTTTTAATTTGTATTTTTAAGTAATTTTTATTTATTTATTTAATTATTAAAATTCTTTAGATTATTTTTAGTAATTAGAAAATTTTATCTGATTTATAAGTATTTTTTTAAAGTGTTTCACAAAACTAATTATTTTTATTTTAAAATTATTTGTGAAAGAAATATAATTTTTTATGAATTTATTATATGCAAACATATTTATTTTGTATTTTATATTATCATACACATATATAAATACCTCTATTGTTAAAAGAAAATAGAAAAAAAAACTAATGCTAAAACAACCATAACAACACCAAACTACTCATTACAAACAACATCAGCCATACACGGCCACTACAGGAACGAAACCCAAACCCGATACCTAAGCACTACCCTACCCGCAAGTCCTAATCCGACCCCCTTCAGAATCGAGCAAACACCCTATCCCCATCTCTATATATATCGACGCCTGTAAGGAAACCCTAACCCTAATCTCCTTTCTTCTTCGTCGAACCCTCCACCAATCCAAACAACTCGATAGGCCGACGACCCCTCCCCGCGTCTGTAAACACTGTACGGACCTCCGAGAACCCGGTCAAAGTTCTGTCGAGCACCGACATGTACCCATATTTTTGCTCGTATTTCTTTATACATACTTCATCGATTTTTGATCCAGGTGTTTAGATTTAATCAAGACATGAACACCTTCTAATGTCTTCAAGTAGTTTTATTCGAACAACTATATTTCTATTTTATTTCCCTCCGAAACTTTCCAAATTTTTTTATGCAAAGCAGAACACCCGAAAGTCGAGCCATAAGACTATATTGGAAGGCTAGTTTCTTCCAGAATATTTGATGAACCTGGAATCTAATTGCACAGACCTAAAGACAACCTATATGGCATCAAAAGGATGTATTAGTTACACATATTTGATCATTAATTTTGTGTTCAATTTTAGGTTGAAAATAACGAATAACAGTTTCAAAAATTTGGAAAAACTTGCGATACAGAGTGTGTCCCGATAAATTAGACCAACTCATCACATACTAGTTGCACCGAAAGGCACGTATGGTATATCCTGACGTGTGAACTTTTGAGGAAGTTGATTTGGACGTGTGTGCACGTCGAAATCAACCCATATCGGTCAAAAGTCTCCCATATCGATATTTTACAAAATACCCTAGAAGTTTGAAACTACTCGTCGGAACGTGATGAAACTTATGCCAATAGATCCATGGTATTACACTGTTCCTATGACCCAAATTTCAAGCAATTTTGAGACAGTTGACTGAACCGCCTATTCGCGGGCCCCACGGTTTGACTTGACGAGCGATTTTCTGATCAGCTCACCGGAATCCAAAATTGGATATACCGTTGAGTTCATATCGTCGTTTAAGATTTGTTTGACCTATAATTTGTCAGATTGCTTGCTAGGCATGTATACCTTGCCATAGTACTGTTTAGTTACATTCTTTTATTGCATATTTATTTTTTGTCATTTATTTTTATTTATTTTGCTATATAAACCTACACGTCCAAGAAAGACTTGGGTGCAACGATGGTTGAGTCATATTTTTGTCTCTTACTTTTATTATGCATATTGACCTAGTTTTATGTGACCATCCCATGATTTTGAGGCATTATTATGTTTCATTGACCGTGATTGTCACGATCCGCACCCGATGTAGGGAAACGAGAACGTGGGTACGTCCAGCCTACGCCGCAGCATCGACGGTAGAACGTTGTCTAGGTTAACTATTAATCATACTAATACGACTAGTTCTTTCATGTACTCAATCATAATAATTTAAAGGAAGAATGAACAAGAAATATAACTCAAATAATCATTCTAAAAGAAGAAAACTAGATAAGATAAGAAAAATGAACACTAAACTAAATCTCTACAATTGTCACCTCAAGTCCACATGGTATGAGCATTCCAGTCTATAACACCATTATGAGATCCCGGAATGGAGAACACAATAACCAATGGAAAAATATATCCATTCAGAAATGGAGCGAAGCACACCTTTAACAGCAGTTCCAATAAATAATAGAGACTAGGTAACAGTAAATAGAGAGCATATACTAGATGAATAGAACAAGAATAATAAATATAACGGATATGGAATGCTGTAAATAAACATGATTTGAGAGATACAACTAGCTAAGTGAGTGAGTACTAGCTTCAACATATAATGGGCTTCGAAACTTACACAAGGATTATGGCCTGGTTAACATATGTACAGTGTATGATTAACACTCACAAGGAACAAGACATGCACAAGGAGGGTATGATGACATATCTACACTAACACTCCCCGCCTCCGACTGAACCATGACACGCTACGACACAAAATTCTATAAGAAGGGAGCCCTCCTTCTCATGAATCGGTGTCTATACATGTAAAAGAATCACAAGGCATGCACAAGAGTCACAAGGCTTGCACAAGATACACAAGGAATAACATCTTATGACGGGATCCGGAAAATACCAATCTGTGTAACCAAGTGTCAAGAAATTAAGAATATATACACTAAATACAAGAAACATAGAAGAAATCATAAACGAAAACTGTCAGAGAATGTACTCGCCTGAAATTCAATGAACAGTATCAACCCGTATCCAGAACAGTGCCTCAGAGACCTAATTATGGAATATTACATCAATATAATATTTTAGAATGATAAAGAAATTAAACTAGTTAATTTCTAGGTTTCAAGTTTTTACTAGGTCAAGTAGTCAATTCTAGGCCAAACCTTGCTAACCTAGGTTTTCTAGATCATAATAGTCATTATCTTTAATATCTAAGGTATACTTAGTTAATAATAGGCTACTAGTTAATATTAGTTAATATTAATAATAGGCTACTAGTTAATATTAATTAATTCTAGCTATTACAGTAGATAATATTATATAATATGTGTATTACTCTAATTTAACACTGACTTAGAGTATCCAGTCTATAACCTCATTGTCTCATTACCTATACCGTAATACCCATCCTACCATGCTACTACTTCAAGGTAATACCAATACCTTACATAGACCCAACTACTTGACCAAAAATCCATATCCTAGACATTAGCTTAACCTCTCATTCTAGTACCCAGATGTCCTCCACACTACCCCTTTAGGAGCTTCGAATATGTAGTAGAACGGCAATACCCGGGCTGTCTGCAGGCATGCAATCTTAATGGAACATATCTATACTTAAACCTGCAGTGCTGCTACTACTTCATTTCCCAAACTGCAGTGTTGAACTGCTCTAGCCCGATACTCTCCAAAGCACATAAGTGCACAACACATTGCTGCTGCCTTCAGTCCAGTCCTCCCCTCGAGAATCCTCAACTCAGCCACAGATCCACCCCTACCCTCACTCATGTATACCTTACCATAATACAACACAAGAGCATACATATCAGTGATGCACTCCTTATTGTGAATCTGAACCCGAGTCCCACACTAACACATAACTCCCCAACTTAAGCCCTTACACCCTGCACCTCAAATACATGTGCACCGGTGCACAGTTAGGTGTTGCACTGCACATTAAGCTTAAGGTAAAATCCTCAAGCAAAATAAATTATTTGCAGTAACAATTATACACTACCATTTCCTTTGTTGCAACCAGGTATTCACCTCAACAGTATGCTCACTACAGACCCAAATGTTCCTATACTTGACTGCACTGGACACCCTCCTTGCTGTGCTGCACTTGTCACAACTTTTAATTGCAATCCGAGCACCCATGGTGCATCAAATGGCTGCACCTCACATCTGTTCTGTACAGGCTTGCAATGCTTGCAACTACTTATTATCTCTGTACTCAAATGTACATCTTCCTGCAGCAAGGAAAGTATGTACCCGAAAGCTCACATGCCTATGCAAGGCAAATCTGCACTCAGTGCATGTACTGTACTTGTTACAGTTTGCACAACCATCATCACATAGTTCCCTCACACTCACATCAATGCACACTATTCTAACCATCACTCTTTAACTTCTACCATCACATCCCCACAAATATTTATATAACCCACACACTAATATATACATCAAGTAATATATCTATATGCATACATAACATAATGATAGCCTCTCACTATACATACACAACAAGGCAATTCAGTAAACACCTATGGTGTACCACACAAGTATCACACTAACTCTATGATACTAATGTGATACACTCAAAATACCCCTTGTAATCATCACCGAACACCACCAAAACTATATGAACACCTCTAATATATATATTAGAGTATAAATAATACCATTAATAGCTACTACAATGTGATATGAAGAAATTGACATATGTATCGCAAGTGTACAAAAAAAATACGCCAATATCACTCCATATCATGGCGTATCATGATATGGCCTACTCGTATCCAATTATGGACACATATATAACCATACACAACCAATTTAGTGTTAATTTAGTCCAATTGACCAATTAACAAACACTTGGTGCACCAATCTCAAAATTTTCCCAAATTGGGCAAAAAATATACCATAACTTCCAAAATAGGGGTCCATAGTAGTCAATTCTTCTTCCTATAGGTAGATCTAGTCCATAGGTGCGTTCCTAATAATTAAACTATAGATTTAGAGACTAATTAGAAGGAAAAAACTGAATTGTACCTATTGAAAGATGGATTCTCAATGAAAGTCTCCAATGAACACCAAGAAGCCTCAACTTGTACAAATTTCTCCAAATTATAGATCCTTGCCTCCTTATTGTTTCTAGAGTCTCCAATGGTGAAGTAAAGATGAATTAGGAAGAGATTTGGTAGAGATTTGGTGTAGGTTTGGTGTAAGGAAGAAGGGATTTGGGAAGAGAGTTTCTATATCTAAAATTTTGGAATAAAAAGAGAGGAGAGAGTCCCCTCTCCATCAAGTAGACCGCCCCCCTAGCTTGAGGTTCAAGCAATATATAATGACTAAAAAGTCCCTATGGGATTGTCATGAAGAAAAAGATTTAAGGAATGAAGGTTCTACTCCTAATGGTTGACTAATTAAATCACCAACTTAATAAAATGGGCTAAGATGTTGGGCTCAAGACTAAAATAATAAATTGTTGGTTCAAGAGTCAAGTGTAGTCTAGTTAGGGCCACTAACACAAGTCCCATAATTAATGTAACATGCTAACAATATTCTAATACTACCATTAATAATATATAACATGCACCATAAATAAATAATTGTGAAATACCATTTAATATAATAAAATTTTGAAATACCAATATTAAAATATTACCAATAATAGAAAAAGATAAAAATATCCCTCTTTAGAAAAGCGGTAGTGACAAGTCTACACCCTTAGCAGAATTTAGTCCTCGAAATTAAAACCCCCACCCCTCTCTCTTGGGCCAGTCATAACCTATTTATGCAAATTCTACTACGGTCAATCCCCAACAATCATAGTCCAAGATAGTCCTATTTTATAACATACAATCCTACCATTCTACTAAAGGAGCGACCATACTTGGATATAGTTTCTAACTATCATGAATTTCAGTCTCTATCAAGGTTTTCACATACCATAGCACAAATCACTAAGAAAACTATAATCCACCAGGTATTACATAGATCAACTAGATAAAAAGAAACAGAACCTGCTAACCTAACACCTATAGCATTGGTCCTTTTGATCCTTATTATAAAAAGTCCTGCCCCGCTGGGGTGTCTCCCTTTGCTGGTACGGGATAATCTGCTATGCTACCGGTGGCCTAGTTTATCTCACACTAAGCATTCACTAATCATCAACCTAGTCAAGATATTTTAATATCGAGGGTTTCCAAATACTAATGGTATACTATGGTTCTATGTCAAGGGCATACTCAACTCACTGGCACCTGCTACCCAGGATACTATACTAAACACCTCTAGGACACTATCTCCTTTATCTGTTTTAGTTCTTGCAATCACCAATTTTTTTAATCATTCTCTTATAAGGAATACCTGTGTACACTCTCAATCATGTGCTATATTGGTACACCTTTGTCCATCTTAAATATCCTCAATAGGATTCCTACTCAAGTCTTAATGTTGTCTACACACGATACACTAACTCTTATATGACGCTTTAGATGACATCCTCATACCAGGTTACTCTCGTCTTCTCCTCTATACTTAATATACTAGTCACTAAAATATTTGTGCCTAAACTTCCATAATACTTGAGATAATTTGGCTCTTGCTACTAGGGTATTCTTTCTACCTGATACTTAGTGTAAACTCATACTCTAACACCTATTAACCACTCTAGGGCTCTCATCTATATTTAGTATCACACAAATACCTCCTAGTTATTACGATGTCAAGATATCTCACTGATATTCTTACATCCATCATACTATTTCCTGATACATACTACTTCTATACTCTAAAATACTAGCAAGATACTATGCCTACTAAACTGACTTCTATATAGGTTACCCTTCTTGCTCACTGCCTGGAACACTTGTACTCTTACTTCCAATTGCTCCTATATTTATATTAACTAGTAGACCAATATAATATTATCACACAATATATTTACTGATACTAGCACCTCACTTAATTAATCCTTGTTATACTCTGAATACTGCTACTCTCTTTAGGCACTCCAGATATAGAAACACTAGTTTTCTAATTATACACCATATTTGTACTTAATGTTCTAGGACAATAACTTCCTAATGCTCATAACAGCTCATCACAACACTACTACCATCCTGGACACTAGCTTCCACATTAGATCACTCCATGACTGTCCTCGACTCATGAACTTAATATTCCTTGTCTCCTGCTTAACACTAGCCTGCCCCACTGGCACACTATTGGTACCCTTGATACTAAACCCTTAATTCATAATACTCATAAAACTAGTACTTTACTTCACTAGTATGAAATTTATATATCACCTCATGTGTACTGTGCACCCAATTTTGGGTACTGTACTTCCTTCTTCCACCTATTGCTTCTAGCCTCAATATCAGGTGATATACCCATCACTAGTCATATACGGATGTACTCCTATCTACTCACATCAATATTCTACTTTTACCTGTAACACAAGTTTTACTACTTTAGCACAATACATTCTTATTCCCTCATACTCTCTTTATACCTATTGGTACTACTCTACTATGGCACACTCAAGCATCAATCACCCAATAAGGTGTCATGCTCCATTGATATCCAACACAAATCTCGTGATACTTAATTGTTTACCTGAATCACCAAACTACATAAATTTATGACTATCCAGAACATACATGCTGACACTGATACTAACTCATTGAACCACCACTGATACTCTCTACGTCCCCTTCTACCTATAGTACCAATACTAACTATACTGACACTTATCACAGAACTATAGCTACAAGGTACTACGCTATGGATTATCTCTAGATTGATGTCTATTGCTCACATGTCTAACCAAGAACCACTTACAGACTCACAAGCTATACTCTCAACTGTCAATACTAATACTCAAGACACAGACCTAATTACAAGTCACCAAACTATTACACTATCAAAGAACCCTAATGAAATGAAGCTCTGTAAGGTACTGGGCTAAAGGAACTGAAAGTATCTCTATTCCTAAGCTAAAGGATGATGCAATAGGATCCTAAAATAACAGAAGTGGAAAGATAGAGATGATACATTAAGAACCAGTTTAAGATACAATATGATAATCATACGCGTCTGTCCGAAATCATGATACTCAGAATTCTTGCCATGACAGTAAGCATAGCTGCTATAAACGATAGATTCCATAACTAAGGTATGCACCTCTATAATCATGTCGTCTAGAATTCTCACTGTGCCGACTAGTATAGTTGCGAGAAATTCTAAATTTCATAACTTGGATATGTACATCCTGAATTCAGGTCCCTATGTTTCTGCCACGCCAGCTAATATGGCTGCGATAAACTCTAGGCTCAATAACCACATCAGACGTTTTACCTTTCTCTCTATCCTCATCATCAAATGTCATCAGAAGATACCGTAATTTAGTCCAAAAATTTATCTTGATATGAAATCAAACTCAACAACGAACACCAAGAATTAAGTTCAAATATAATAAGTGAGAGCGAACGAAAACAAGAAAAAATATTTTAAATTGGAGTTCAAAATAAGATTCTCAAGGGTCGTCCCAAGAATCTCTCAAGAAGTCCTAATTTGTGATTGAGTATTCTCATCCTAGTATCTATATCATACATCCTATCGCAGGCTCGCAACAGTACAAATAAGTCATCGCTACTACGACATCGCACAACTTGTGAAGCCTGACCTGCATGGGCCACCACTAAAAATATATCATGACCCGCACCAGATATAGGGGCACGAGAATGTTGGTACGTCCAGCCTACGCTGCTGCATCGACGGTAGAACAATATCTAGGTTAACTATCAATCATATTAATACGACTAGTTCTATCATGTACTCAATCACAATAATCTAAAGGAAGAATAAACAAGAAATATAACTCAAATAATTGTTCTAAAAGAAGAAAACTATACAAGATAAGAAAAAAGGAACACTAAACTAAATCTCTACAATTGTCACCTCAAGTCCACATGGTAAGAGCAGTCCAGTCTATAGCACTATTCTGAGATCCCGGAATGGAGAACACAATAAACACTGAAAAATATATTCAGTCAGGAATGGAGCGAAGCACACCTTTAACAGTAGTTCTAATAAATGATAAAGACTAGGTAACAGTAAATATAGAGCATATACCAGATAAATAGAACAAGAACAGTAAATATAACAGATATGGAATGCTGTAAATAAATACAAGAGCAATAAGCATCATATACAAGAGTCGAGAGATACAACTAGCTAAGTGAGTGAGTACAAGTTTTAACATGTAATCGGCTTAGGAACTTGCATAAGGATTATGGCCTGGTTAATCATACATGCGGTGTATGATTAACACTTACAAGGAACAACACATGCACAAGGAGGGTATGATGATATATCTATACTAATACTCCCCGCCCTCGACTGGTACTGTGGATCCAACCATGACACGCTACGATACTGGATTCTATAAGAAGGGAGCCCTCATTCTCATGAATCGGTGTCTATACATGTAAAAGAATCATAAGACATGCACAAGAGTCACAAGGCTTACACAAGATACACAAGGAATAATATCCCATGACAGAATACGAAAAATACCAATCCGTGCAACCATGTGTCAAAAAATCAAGAATATCTACACTAAATACAAGAAACATAGAAGATATCATAAACGAAAACTGTCATAGAATGTACTCGTTTGGAATATGGTGAACAGTATCAACCCATATCTGGAACAGTGCCTCAGAGACCTAAATATGGAATATTACATCAATACAAGGTTTTAGAATGATAAAGAAGTTAAACTAGTTAATTTCTAGGTCTCAAGTTTTTACTAGGTCAAGCTAGGTCAAACTAGTCAATTCTAGGCCAAACCTTGCTAACCTAGGTTTTCTAGATCATAATAGTCATTATCTTTAATATCTACGGTATACTTAGTTAATAACTACTAGTTATTATTAATTAATACTAGTTATTATAGTATATAATATCATATAATATATGTACTACTCTAATTTAACACTAACTTAGAGTATCCAGTCTATAACCTTATTGTCGCATTACCTATACCGTAATACCCATCCTACCATGCTACTACTTCAAGGTAATACCAATACCTTACCTAGACCCAACTACCTTGACAAAAAATCAATATCTTGGACACTAGCTCAACCTCTCATTCTAGTACCCGGATGTCCTCCATACTACCCCTTTAGCAGCTTCGATCATGCAGTAGAACTGCAATACACGAGCTGTCTGCATGCTTGCAATCTCACTAGAACAGATCTATACTTAAGCCTGCAGTGCTGCTGCTACTTCATTTCCCAAATTGCAGTATTGAACTGCTCTAGCCCGATACTCTCCAAAGCACAGAAGTGCACAACACATTGCTGCTGCCTTCAGTCTAGTCCTCCCCTCGAGCATCCTCAACTCAGCCACAGATCCACCCCTACCCTCACTCCTCCATACCTTACCACAATACAACACAAGAGCACACATATCAGTGATACTCTTCTTGTTGTGAATCTGAACCCGAGTTCCACACTAACACACAACTCCCCAACTTAAGCCCTTACTGCCTGCACCTCAAATACATGTACACCGGTGCACAGTTAGGTATTGCACTGCACATTAAGCTTGAGGTGAAATCCTCAGGCAAAACATATTATTTGCAGTAACAATTATACACTACCATTTTCTTTGCTACAACCAGGTATTCTCCTCAACAGTATGCTCACTACAGACCCAAATATTCCTATACTCGACTGCACTGGACACCCTTCTTGCTGTGCTACACTTGGCATAACTTTCAATTGCAATCCGAGCACCCATGGTGCATCAAATGGTTGCACCTCACATATATTTTGTACAGGATTACAATGCATGCAACTCCTTATTACCTCTGTACTCAAATATACACCTGCCTGCAGCAAGGCAAGTATGTACCCGAAAGCTCATATGCCTATGCAAGGCAAATCTGTACTCAGTGCATATACTGTACTTGTTGCAGTTTGCACAGCCGTTATCACACAATCCCCTCACACTCACATCAATGCACATCACTCTAACCATCACTCTTTAACTTCTACCATCCCATCCCCACAAATATTTATATAACCCATATACTAATATATACATCTAGTAATATATCTATATGCATATATAACACAATAATAGCCTCTCACTATACACACACAGCAAGGCAATTCAGCAAACACTTATGGTGTACCACACAAGTATTACACCAACTCTATGATACACTCAAGATACCCCTTCTAATCATCACCGAACACCACCAAAACTATATGAACACGTCTAATATATATACTAGAGTATAAATAACACCATTAATAGCTACTACAATGTGATATGAAGAAACTGACATGTGTATTACAAGTGTACAAAGAAAATACCCCAATATCACTTCGTATCATGGCGTATCATGATATGGCATACTCATATCCAATTGTGGACTTGTATCTAACCACACACAACCAATCTAGTATTAATTTAGTCCAATTGACCAGTTAACAAATACTTGGTGCACCAATCTAGGATTTTCTCCAAATTGGGCACAAAATATACCATAACTTCCAAAATAGGGGTCCCTAGTAGTCAATTCTTCTTCCTATAGGTAGCCCTAGTCCATAGGTAGATTCCTAATAATTAAACTATAGATTTAGAGTCTAATTAGAAGGAAAAAACTAAATTGTACCTATTGGAAGATGGATTCTCAAAGAAAGTCTTCAATGAACACCAAGAAGCCTCAACTTGTACAAATTTCTCAAAATTATAGATCCTTGCTTCCTTCTTATTTCTAGAGTCTCCAATGATGAATTAGAAAGGGATTTGGTAGACATTTGGTGTAGGTTTGGTGTAGGGAAGAAAGGATTTGGGAAGAGAATTTCTAGATCTAACATTTTTGAATAAAAAGAGAGGAGAGAGAGAGTCCCCTCTCCCTCAAGTAGGCCGGTCCATTAGCTTGAGGTTCAAGCAATGTATAATGACTAAAAAGTTCCTATGGGCTTGTCATGAAGAAAATAATTAAGGAAGAAAGATTCTACTCCTAATGGTTGACTAATTAAATCACCAACTTAATGAAATGGGCTAAGATGTTGGGCTCAAGACTAAATTAATAAATTGTTGGTTCAAAAGTCAAGTATAGTCTAGTTAGGTCCACTAACACGTCCCATAATTAATGTAACATGCTAACAATATTCTAATACTACCATAAATAATATATAACATGTACCATAAATAAATAATTATGAAATACCATTTAATATAATAAAATTTTGAAATGTCAATATACAATATTACCAATAATAGAAAAAGACAAAAATACCCCTCTCCAGAAAAGCGGTAGTAACAGTGACATATTTGTTACACGAGTTGTGAGTCTCATGTAGGACACAAACTTGTGTATTAGGCTGGCCACCTGTACGTATAGGTCGTGCGACAGATAAGAAATAACTGTTAATAGAATTATCATGTTTAGCGGGCTTAGCAGTTACTAGAGGTGTTGCGTGTTATGGATGTGACATGTTAGTAGCATTAGGTGAAAAGAAGAATGAGTAAGCGTATGTGACTCCTTTACACTTTCCCTTATTCACCCGTACGCTCTGCTGGGGACATGAGGTTTATGACCCTATATTTACTTGGCGGCCTTTGACGTCCGTGACGTTATGCACGTGGCCTTTGGATCTCCAAAAGAACTATGTCCATCCCATTATTTTTAGCTAGATAGTCCATACGCGGGAAGTTATTCTTAATTTGCATATCACTTAGACTGGTTAGGCGACCATATTGCATGTTTACTTTTAGTATATTATGACATGTTATTTTATGTATCTTGTTACGTCCCTCTAAGAACCTGGTCTCTTTCTAGGCATAGACGAGCATGATTATCCGCAGGAGTACGGACCGGGACCTGACGCATCATTCTCTGTTGAGGATGTCTTATCCTCTGAGTAGTCATGACTACTTCATAGTTGATGGATCTTTTAGCTGCTATTTCTTTATTTGACAATTATTTTATATTGGAGTTCTGACCTCCTCTATCATTTTAGTTGATTTAGTCGATTGGTAGTGGATTTGCCTCCACCCGACTATTATTTCTTTTGATACTTCATACTTGACACTTTTAGTTATTTATTTTTATATTTCTTACTTGTGTCTATGGATGAGATATAGATGCCTGTGACTATGTTGACAATATATATACCACTTGTGAATTATTTATTCATAGACAACGTACATGCGTGTTATAATTTTTTCAACATATTAAAGTGACATATACATACGACTGGCATGCTACATATTCCCAGTCCTACGTATTTTGGGACTGGGGCATGATAGAGGGGGCCCTGGATGACTGCGTCTTAACAAAGGTTCCGTAGGATTCCGTACCGTAGTACGTACCCCTCTGAAGACCACCAACGGTGGTCATCCAGAGCTCGTCCGTCGATGGAACTGTAGAGGGCTGCGAGGAAGTACCATCCCCTCCTTCTGTAGGTGCATTAGCAGTTGTCCGCTCACGTAGTTTAAGATACTCGTCCTAGAAAAGTGGTTGCTAACGTCTAAGTTACTTATTACTAACTATATAGATATCTATTTGCATATTTTTTAAGTTATATTAAAACTAACACAGGGTAGTAAAACGTACATAGGTCTGCGTGACATTCTCATCGTTGAGCTTTCCATTCTTCCGATGGGTGGCCAGGAAGATTGTCACCATGTTGGCGTCCTCACCGCTCTGTACCTGTTAAAAATTATATTATTTATTATTAGATTAAATATCTTATCCTACTTGTATTAAAATAATATATATTCAATAGAATACACACCATACGGTAAAAATATTTCGTCAAGGGAATCGAGCCACCATACAACTTTTCTGCCTTCGACCTAGCCGCCTTTGCCTTCTCCGACCGTTCCTTGTACTTGGGTTTGTCGAATCTCGCCTTCATCGCAGTCCACTGCTCAGGCGTGACCCAACCGTGGACCGATTCTCCATCGCAATTACGGATCTTCTGGTCGTTGATCGTATCAAGGATCAGCTTGGCGGTGACGGCAGAAAACTGCTCATGGATCTTCTCAGCCCGGTGTGGTGGATAGAAATAGGTTTTCTACAAGAAGTAAAATAGAGAGTTATATAATATGCATAAATAATTATTGATATTAAAAATAAATATATTTTTAGCTTGAAGTGGGCAAACTAAAATGCCTTCCTATCTTCAGGAGCATCTCTGTACCACCGAGGGACGATATCTTTACAACGATAATTAAATTCATGAATATGTAGATATAATCATTTGGAAAATGTTAACTATTTAACTTACTTGCTAGGCCCGTCCCTCCAAATCTCCATCCTCGTCTCGCCCGGAGGCGGGCATGGAGGATCGCTCTGATCATGGGTAGATAGAGTCGGTTCGACCTCCTCCATCTATTTCTCTGTCTCCATGGTGCTGTCAGCGGGAGGAAGGCTGTACGGGAGAGTAGTCTCAGGCATAGAACTATTTGTCCCAGGAGTACTGCTACGTACAATCGATGGAGTCGGAGATGTGACTTGTCGGTACATTGGAGTACTCTGCGACGAGCATCCGAAACCAGTAGTAGGTACTGGAGGAGCACTTCGTCTAGAGGATCTACCTCTGTATGATCCTCGTCGTCCTGTCATACCTGGTAATAACATATGATGATAAAATAAATACACAAACTTATAACAGTTCATCAAAATATACAAATCCGGAGCAACCCTCCGTTGAATTTTCTGGGTACGAAATATCACAATAAAAAAGTATCACAGTCACATAATAAGCACAGTATAAAAGTATAACAGTCACACAATAAGTGCAATATAAAAGTATCACAGTCACACAATAAGCACAATATAAAAGTATCATAGTCACACAATAAGCACATTCCATATTAAAAATAGATGTTACATTCCATATTAAAAAATAGTACATGGCTAGAGTTCTAAATAGATTTAATTTTACTTTCAATCCTCTTGAGAAAATTTATCTTCTTTGTTTTCCTCATCCTCCTCTTCCTCTTTCTCCTCCTCATCACTTTCATCTACTTCATCTTCCTCTTCGAATAATTTTACCTCTTCCACACGATTATACGTGTAATGAGAAACTTTTGTTGAGTCCACATCTACAATATTTGTTACAATAGGTAGCTCATCCTCCTGATAAGCTATTTTGTTAACGTTAAAGGTATTTCTAGCTTTCGTCTTGCATACTGTCCACTAGTCCGACCTCGTTGTTTCTCGTTTAGGATAATTTGTGAAGTACACAAGCTGAGCCTGACTTGATAGGACAAATGGTTCATTGCCTTGATATCAACGTCGGTAGTTTATATCCACAAGACCATGCTTCTCTTTTCCAACATTGATCTTAGATCGGATCGAACCAATCACACCAGAATAACACAATCTTAGCAGGCTCTATTCCATAATTATATGTCAACTCCATAATCTTCCGTAAGATGCCAGAGAAATCATTGCCTGGATCGACATCTTTGTATCTCGAAGATCTGATACACAAACAACTATTTTTCGTAGAATCGAGATCCAAGAAGCTGTCTCTTATCGAATCTTTTGTTGAATTGAACCTAAACCCATTCACAGAGTAGCTTGGCCAGATTTTGACGACATAAATTGGTCCCTTGGCTAGAGTTCTAATAGACTCATTCTCGAGTGTTGTGTGGGAACGATCGACCTAAATACCAAGAAAACAATATTAAGTTCAACTTTATGTTAATTATTATGCATAGTGCATAAACAAAAAGATCCTTACATATGCACTCAACCAAGAAGGAAAATAAAGTTTTATTTCCTGTTATACTTCTTCATCTGTTATGTATGGTCTCATCGACCTCACCTCATCATTAAATATGCTAAAAAATAATAAAATATAGTTCGATTATTGTAACAATAGTAGTGTATACTATTACATTAAGATGACTTAAACGTTGACGTATTAATTACTTACCCCTCCATCTTCTCCATTTTATCCTCATTGCAGTTGAGTAATATATACAACTGAGCAGTCCTTAGCTCATCGTCATTCCGATATCTCTTATTCAATTTGCCGAAGGCTTACCGAAAGCATTGAATACTTTCAGTATTGT
This sequence comes from Iris macrosiphon, assembly GCA_036927795.1. Lineage (NCBI taxonomy): Eukaryota > Viridiplantae > Streptophyta > Magnoliopsida > Asparagales > Iridaceae > Iris > Iris macrosiphon. The sequence goes on along the minus strand of JAYESA010000009.1, from coordinate 37,413,581 downwards.
ATCATTAGATTCCTGATATCCGTCGTCGTTTCTGGGAACTCATGTTCTATTAGTAGCAACATGCGATTTAAAATACATCGAGCAAAAGTTTGTAATCTCCTCAAGAATATAGGCTTCACAAATAGAACCCTCGAACCGTGCCTTATTTTTACCTTTCTCTTTGTAAAACCCCTAATTTTTTTAAACGTAATAATTATTTAATTAATTATTTAAGTTTAATTGTAGTATTTCTTAGTTAATTGGATAAGTAGAATTTTATCGAAATTTAATTACTAGGAATTCACTCATTAGAATTTATGGAGCAAAATTAATTAATTAATTTTATATTTTATTTTATTTTAGGAATTTTATGGAAGGATGATAGATTATTTTATGTACTAATATAATTTTTCTGAAATTATATATATATATATATATATATATATATATATATATATATATATATATATATATATATATATAAGTAATTGTATAAAGAAAAGAAATGAAATAAAAATAATTGAAAAAAAAAGAAAAAGAAAAGAAAAATAGAAGAAAAAGAAAACCCTAAGTATAATAATTCATAAACCTCCCCCCTATCTATTCCTAAGGCCCCCGCAACACAACACCCTAACTACCCAGCCCGTGTAATCCCAGACCCGCCTAACCTCTGAACCCGCCAGCGGCCGAGACCCCAACCCCGCTTCCTTTTTTGTCCCTATATATATATATATATATATAACTCTAAACCATAAACCCTAAACCTAGCTCTAATCTCCTCCCACGACCCAGCGCTGAACTCTACCGCCCGGAGCCACCGCAAATTCGCCGGAGAACCGCAACGCCGCCGCGTCCGCGACCGCGTAACCGCGGGAATTCTATGACAGATTTGACTGCGACAACCCCGACTTCACGCACTGTTTTTCGTTCCATCTCGCGATCAATTTCTGATCCGTCTTCATCGGTATGTTTACGACATATCCCTCTTCCAACTCTGTTAACTAGTTTCCATCGAGCAGCGTTAAACCTAGGTAAAAATCGAGACCAAGTTGGAGAAAAATCACAACTTTTAAACTTTAGAAAACTGTTGCGGCTAACCATGTCTAGGGACCGATATCTTCCTCCACAGACATCCAAACTTAAAAATTCTTTTTTCTATGTGAAGACCATATAATCGAGATTATTTTTTGTTAATTAGATTAATTTATTTGGTATTATATGCGGAATTAAACTGGGTTAAAAATTATAAAAACTTAAGTCTTAAAACCTTCAAAATTTGCGATACGGAGCGTGTCCCGCCAAACGGGACCGCCCCGTCGCATACCAATTACAAAGAAATGTACGTATGGTATGTCCAGACGTATGGGCTTTCGCAGAAACTAATTTGGACGTGTGTGCGCGTCGAAATCAACCCGTATCCGTAAAAAGACCCCGTATCGCGACTTTTGCAAAATATTGCACCATTTAGTGTACGCTCATCAGAATACGATAAAACTTATCCATTGGATTCGTGGTATCATGCTGGTCCTGTGACCCAAGTTTCACATAATTCTGAGATAGTTGACCAAGCTGCCTATTTGCGGGCCCTACGATTGACTTTTTGGGCAAATTTGTGTTCGGCTCACCGGAATCCAAAATTGGACATACCGTTGAGTTCGTATCGATGTTTAGAATTTATTTGACCTATAATTTATCCTATTTAGAGATATTTACCCCTGGCATGCTTTTCGGTGCAAAGTAGGCCACGTGTGGACCATGTTTTGACCCGAAATTACCGTTTTGCCCCTGTGTCTAAATTGGACGAAAGGGTAGTATTTTCTAGATATCTCAGTGATTCCGAAAATATTGGTGAGGTCTATTTCAGCATCCGGAGACGTTTATTCGGAGGTCTTAGTTTCTGATCCTGTGTACCTGACATCTGGACGCTTACACTATACAGATTGCTTGCCAGGCAAGTATACCTTGCTATTGTACTGTGATTTATATTCCATATGTTGCATGCATCTTATTTCTGCTTATTTAGTTTATATATTTTAAACAGCTATATAAACTGCGCGTCCAAGAATAACTTGGGTGCAACGACGGTGACGATGTATTCTGTTTTTATTATATATATGCATGTGAACCTAGTTTATGAGACTACCCCATTATCATGAGGCATTCTTATGTTTCATTGGCCATGACACTGTTACTACACGAGTGCGAGTATCATGTAGAACACAGACTTGCACATACGGCTGGCCACTGGTACGTATAGGTCGTGCGTCGGATAGGGATAACTGCTGATAGAAATTGCACGCTAGAGGACCTGGAAGTTATTTAGAGATTTCATCATGTCATGGATGTGACATGCTTAGAGCATGGGGTGGAAAGAACAACAAGTAAGGCATTTGGGCTCCTTTGTACTTTCTTTTTTTGTAACCCGTACACTCCGCCGGAGATACGCGGCGGTGATGACCCCTATATATTACTGGCGGCCTCTGGCGTTCAAAAGACGACATGCTTTGTAGGCCCCTAAATCTCCAAGAGAATCATGCCAATCCAACTTTTGGCCAGATAGCCCACTTGTTGGAAAGTTGTTCTCAAACTGCATTCACTAGATGGTTAGGTGACCCATTGGATGTTTATTTTCAGTACCTTATTGGCATATTTATATATATCTTGTTATGTCCCTCCGAGGACCTGGTATCTTTCTAGATATAGACGGGCAGGAGTATCCACAGGAGTACGGACCCGGACCTGATGCTTCATTCCAGACTTAGGAGGTCTTATCTTTAGAGTATCTTTGATCCATCGCAGTTGATGGATATTCTAGTTGCTATTTCTTTTATAGACATTTTATATATTAAAGTTGATCTCTTCTCTCTTTTAGTAGTATTAGTATAGTCGATTTGTAGTGGATTTATTTTCATTCGACTATCATACTTTGATACTTCATCTTTAAGATCCAGTTATTTATTTCTTATTTATTTATTTGTACTGTGGATGAGATATAGATTGCGTGTGACTTATTGACAGTATATTACCACCAGTGGATTTGATATTCATGTACAACGTACGTGTGTGTATAGTTTCCATATATTGGAGTTCGTATACCTGCGGCTGGCGTGTTACGTATTCCTAGTCCTACGTATTTTGGAACTGGGGTGTGACATATTTTTGTGGTGGCCCATGCAGGTCGAGAATATATTATCTCGGTTACGTTACTATACCGAACAGCCTGCGTATAGAAATAGAGTATAGGATCTCCTCCACGCTTGACTAAAACTCATCTTCCCTTTCAGCTATCCTATTTTAAATGCTTGTATCTTGTTTGATTCCTGTACTTCTTCTAATCGTTTCGTCCACCACCTGCAGAGATATGGATATGCATAGTGGATGTACTGTCGCCGATGGCGACACACCTTCAGGAGTCAATGGTCAAACTCGAGGAAAGACCTCGACGATTCCTAGACTTCCGGGGACAGATGGAGAGACTTACAATCCAGTTCCATCTAATCCTTCCGCTTTACTTAATGGGACTTTTTTGACTTCATCAGCACCACATGATTGCCAGACACAGATGTTCCAATTCTTCCAAATGATGATGCAGGAACAGAGACAGCAGACGGCCGCACTAGCTGCAGAGCAGAGACAGCAAGCGACAGAGCAGAGGCAAGAATTTCTGGCAGCACTTAAGAGAATGGCTGTACAGACAACTGTACCAGCTCAGAAACTAGTTCCAGTACCGCGAGCTAGAGTTGGTTCAGTCAAAGACTTTGTACAAATGGGTCCCAAGCCGTACAGAGGCACTGAGAGCCCAAAGGAGACTACAAACTGGATTACCCACACTCAGAAGTTATTAGAAGCATCGCAGCTACCTACAGATCTATGGATGACAGGCATAAGGACGCTGCTAGATGGTAACGCTCATCATTGGTGGGAATCAATAGAGCGCCAGTTGGGTACGTATTAGACTTGAGAACAATTCTTAGAGTGCTTTGAGAGGAAGTACTTCCCGGATACTGTAAGGAATGCGTTGTATGATCAGTTCCTTCATCTGGAGCAGAGGAACAAGACAATTGACGAGTATGATACAAAGTTTAGTCGTCTTAGTAAATATGGTGCTGTCCTGATACCGAATGACTTGGAGAAGGCTAAGAGATTCCACCGCGGGCTGACTCGAGAGCTCCAACATTACACTAGCTCACAGTCCCGGATCTCTTATGCCGAATTATTGACAGAAATAAGATTTCAAGAGTCCATCAGCAAGGGAAAGGGAGGTCAACTAAAGACACAACAAGGACCAGCAAGGACACAACAAGGAGGGCCTATGAGACGTCCTTAGGCACAGCAACAGCAGCAACAGCACAGAGCAAGACTGTATCAGATTACGGAGAAGCTCCAATATAATTATTGTGGAAGATGCGGACATATTATGAGAGACTGTCGGAACCGCTTAGGATAATGTATGAGGTGTGGTTCCGGACAGCATATGGTGAGAGACTGTCCAATACAGCAGACATTGGCGCTTCCACCGCCAATACAGAGGCTAACACTTCCAGCACCGAAGCCAGTTCAGCAGATGACTAGACCGGGAGCACCTCGACCCCCAACAGCCGGAGGATTTCAGCGAGGACCACCGCTACCTACTCAGGAGGATCAGTTCACGAGGGCCAGTCATGGACTACCATAGAGGAATGGGCAAGCTTTTATACTATAAGCGGATGAGATGGAACAGGAGATTGATGTTATAGAAGGTATTACTCTTGCTTTTACTTTTCCTGCTGTGATATTATTTGATACGGGAGCCACCCACTCATTTATATCTTCTAGTTTTATTGCCAAAAACAATATTGCCACTACACCTTTACCTAGTTGTGTTAGAATTCTCACCGGAGGAGGAGTTGTACCTGTTAGTCGAATTTGTAGATCGTGTTCCGTAGTGATTCGTGGTAGAGAGATGAATGCCCGACTCTTAGTCCTTCCTATGCCAACTTTTGATATTGTGCTTGGAATGGACTAGCTAAGCAAGTACTACGCTTTCTTCGACTGTTTTGGAGGAAGCATTCTTTTTAAGGTACCAGGCCAGCCAAAACTCGAGTTTGCACGAGGATCCACAGAAGCCCTTGATGGTGTGCAGCTTGCAATGGACGACGTTATTTATCACCCCATTATTTCGGAGTTTCAAGACGTCTTTCCATAGAAATTTCCAGGACTACCACCAGACAGAGATATAGAATTCTTAATTGAATTGATACCGGGAGCCGCACCCATAGCGTCGTATGTTTATAGATTGGCAAAGAAGGAGATGGATGAGCTAAAGGCACAGATGAAAGAATTAGAGAAGAAATGTTTCACCCGACCAAGTGCATCACCCTGGGGAGCACCAGTGTTGTTTGTACCAAAGAAGGATGGTTCAGTGCGTATGTGCATTGACTACAGAGCCTTAAATACAGTGACTGTGAAGAATAAATACCCATTGCCACGCATTGATGACTTATTTGATCAACTTAGTGGAGCCAAGGTGTTCTCGAAGATAGACTTGAGATCGGGATATCACAAAGTAAAGGTACGGAAGCAGGACACCCCAAAGACTGCATTCAGGACAAGATATGGATACTACGAGTTTGTGGTCATGCCATTTGGGTTGACCAATGCTCCAGCTATCTTTATGTACTTAATAAATCGAGTATTCCATTAGTATTTGGACCAGTTCATGGTCGTCTTCATAGATGACATACTTGTCTATTCGAAGAGCCACGAGGAGCACGAGAAGCACCTGCGGATCGTCCTAGAAACCTTGGGGAGAGAGCAGTTATATGCGAAGCTCAGCAAATATGAGTTTTTCTTGGACAAAGTCTCATTTCTTGGGCATGTCGTTACGGGACATGGTATTTCTTTTGATCCAGAGAAAATTTTGGCAGTCAAGACATGGCCCGTTCCTAAATCAGCATCAGAGGTGAGAAGTTTTCTTGGACTTACGGGATATTACCGACGGTTCCTGGAGAACTTCTCAAGGATAGAAACACCTATGACTCGGTTGACATGCAAGGATCAAGAGTTCGTATGGACAGACGAGTATCAAGCCGCTTTTGAGGAGTTGAAGAAGCGACTGACCACAGCACCAGTATTGACTATTCCATCAGAATCAGGAGGTTATGTAATTTACAGTGACGCATCAGAGAAAGGCTTGGGATGTGTGTTGATGCAGCATTACAAGGTGATTGCATATGCATCTAGGCAGTTACGAGTGCATAAAAAGAATTATCCGACTCATGACTTGGAGCTTACAGCCGTTGTTTTTGCTTTGAAGCTATGGAGATATTACTTATATGGGGAACGAGTGGAGATCTCTACAGACCACAAAAGCCTTAAGTATGTCTTCACGCAGAAGGAGTTAAATATGAGACAACGTCGATGGCTTTAGTTGATGAAGGATTTTGAGATAGAGATACATTATCACCCAGGCAAGGCTAACGTTGTAGCAGACGCGTTAAGCCGGAAACCAGCAGCTTACTTCTTGACAACACAGAGGGATTATTGGAGGACTTGAAAGAGCTTGGCATAAAAGTGATATTACCCGGAACAGATAGGATATTAGCCAACTTGCAAGTACAGTCATCACTAGTAGAGAGGATCAAGGCAGCCTTGCCTACGGATGCCAGATTCAGGAGATCGAAATAAAGGACAGAGGCCGGAGAGCAGACGGGATTGCGCATTCATGATCACGGAACATTACGATGTGGTGATCATCTATATGTTTCCAATGGAGAGATTCAACAGGAGCTGATGGCAGAAGCTCATAGTTCGATATATTCTATTCAACCTAGAGACACCAAGATGTACCGTGACTTACGATAGCACTTTTGGTGGCATGGGATGAAAAGAGAGATAGCTCACTTTGTAGCCAAATGTTTTGTATGTCAGCAGGTAAAAGTGGAGCATTAGAGAACAGCAGGGTTACTGCAACCACTTTTGATTCCTGAGTGGAAGTGGGAGCACATCACTATGGATTTTATTATGGGTTTTCCAAAGAGTCCAAGTGGGAGAGATACAGTATGGGTAATAGTGGACTGACTCACCAAGTCAGCCCATTTCTTGTCTTTTAGAGTTGGCCAGTCTACAAAAGTTTTGGCTGACTTATACATAAGGCAAATCGTGAGGTTGTATGGCATTCAGGTCAGCATTGTGTCAGACAGGGTTCGCGTTTTACATCATACTTTTGGAGAAGCATACAAGAGAGTCTTGGGACTCGTCTGAAGTTTAGTACATCTTATCACCCGCAGACAGATGGACAGTCTGAGCGTACTATTCAGACACTGGGGGATATATTGAGGGCTTATATGTTAGACTTTGGAGGATTATGGGAGGACCACCTACATCTTGTGGAGTTTTTTTACAATAATAGCTATCAAGCGAGCATCCAGATGGCTCCGTTTGAAGCATTATATGAAAGAAAGTGTAGGTCTCTCGTGTGTTGGAGTGACGTGGAAGAACGTCAGATTATGGGACCATAGTTGGTAGTCAACACCATTGAGACAGTGAAAAAGATACAAGGGCACTTGCGAGCAGCACAAGACAGACAGAAGCAGTGGACAGACCTTCAACGTCGTCCCTTAGAGTTTAAAGAGGGCGATCATATTTTCTTGAGGATATCACCTACTAGAGGCACCATTCGATTCGGAGGGCATGACAAGTTAAGCCCAAGGTATATTGGACCATTTGACGTGCTAGAGAGAGTGGGAGAAGTGGCGTATCGACTTGCACTACCACCTTCACTTGAGGGAGTACATGATGTATTCCACGTGTCACAACTTAGGCGATATATGACAGACAACAATCATGTTCTCGACCACTCTGAGATCACCATTGGGCCGAGCTTTTCATACCAAGAGCAACCCGTGGGGATCCTTGATCGTCGAGAGAAAGTATTGAGGAACTAGTCTATTCCCTTGGTCCGTGTGGCATGGAAGCATGGCACGCCAGGAGAATCCACTTGGGAGTGCGAGGACGACATGCGCAAATATTTTCCTTATCTATTCGTAGACCAAGGTATGAATTTGCTTTGTTCAATTCTACCTTATACCATCCTTGATTTATTTTCTACCGTGGCTTAGTTTTAATTTCGAGGACAAATTTTTTATAAGTTGGGTAGAATATAAAAACCCTAATTTTTTAAATATAATAATTATTTAATTAATCATTTAAGTTTAATTGTAGTATTTCTTAGTTAATTGGACAAGTAGAATTTTATCGAATTTTAATTACTAGGAATTCACTCATTAGAATTTATGTAGCAAAATTAATTAATTAATATTATATTTTATTTTGTTTTAGGAATTTTATGGAAGGATGATAGATTATTTTATGTACTAATATAATTTTTTTGGAATTATATATATATATATATATATATATATATATATATATATATATATATATATATATATATATATATAAAAGTAATTGTATAAAGAAAAGAAAAGAAAATAGAAGAAAAAGAAAACCCTAAGTCTAATAATTCCTAAACCTCCCCCTATCTATTACTAAGGCCCCCGCAGCACAACACCCTAACTGCCCAGCCCGTGTAATCCCAGACCCGCCTAACCTCTGAACCCGCCAGCGACCGAGACCCCAACCCCGCTTCCTTCTTTGTCCCTATATATATATATATATATATATATATATATATATATATATATATATATATATATATATATATATATATAAAACTCTAAACTATAAACCCTAACCCTAGCTCTAATCTCCTCCCATGACCCAGCGCCGAACTCCACCGCCCGGAGCCACCGCAAATTTGTCGGAGAACCGCAGCGCCTCCGCATCCGCGATCGCGTAACCGCGGGAATTCTGCGACAGAATTGACTGCGACGACCCCGACTTCACGTACTATTTTTCGTTCCATCTCGCGATCAATTTTCGATCCGTCTTCACTGGTATGTTCACGACCTATCCCTCTTTCAACTCTGTTAACTAGTTTCCATCAAGCAGCGTTAAACCTAGGTAAAAATCGAGACCGAGTTGGAGAAAAACCACAACTTTTAACCTTCAGAAAACTGTTGCGGCCACCCATGTTTAGGGACCGTTATCTTAATCCGCAGACATCCAAACTTAAAAATTCTTTTTGCTATGTGAAGACCATGTAACAGAGATTGTTTTCTGTTAATTAGATTAATTTATTTGGTGTTATATGCAAAATTAAACTGGCTTAAAAATCATGAAAAACTTGTTCTTAAAACCTTCAAAATTTGCGATACGGAGCGTGCCCCGCCAAACGGGACCGCCCCGTCGCATACCAATTATACCGAAAGGCGCATATGGTATGTCCAGATATGTGGACTTTCGCGAAAACTAATTTAGACGTGTGTGCGCATCAAAATCAACCCGTATCCGTAAAAAGAACCCGTATCACAATTTTTGTAAAATATCGTACCATTTAGTGTATGCTCGTCAGAATGCGACAAAACTTGTGCCATTGGATCCGTGGTATCATGATGGTCCTGTGATCCAAGTTTCACGCAATTCTGAGACAATTGACCAAGCCGCCTATTTGCGGGCCCCACGGTTGATTTTTTGGGCAAATTTGTGTTCGGCTCACCGGAATCCAAAATTGGACATACCGTTGAGCTTGTATTAACGTTTAAAATTTATTTAACCTATAATTTATCCTATTTAGAGACCTTTACCCCTGACATACTTTTCGGTACAAATTGGGCCACAGGTAGACCCCGCTTTGACCTAAAATTACCGTTTTGTCCCTGTGTCCAAATTGGACAAAACGGTAGTATTTTTTAGCTATCTTGCTGATTCCGAAAATGTTGGTGATATCTATTTCAGCAACCAGAGGCCTTAGTTTCTGATCCTGTGTACCTGACATCTGGACGCTTACACTATATAGATTGCTTGCCAGGCAAGTATACCTTGCCATTGTACTGTAATTTATATTCCATATGTTGCATGCATCTTATTTCTGCTTATTTAGTTCATATATTTTAAACTGCTATATAAACTGCGCGTCCAAGAATAACTTGGGTGCAACGACGGTGACGTCGTATTCTGTTTTTATTATATATATGCATATGAACCTAGTTTATGAGACTACCCCATTATCATGAGGCATTTTTATGTTTCATTGGCCATGACACTGTTATTACACGAGTGTGAGTCTCATGTAGGACATGGACTTGCACATACGGCTGGCCACTGGTACGTATAGGTCGTGCGACGGATAGGGATAATTGCTGATAAAAATTGCATGCTAGAGGACATGGCAGTTAATTAGAGGTTTTATCGTTTCATAGATGTGACATGCTTAGAGAATAGGGTGGGGAGAACAAAAAGTAAGGCATTTGGGCTCCTTTGCACTTTCCTTTTTCTGTAACCTGTATGCTCCACCGGAGATATACGGCGGTGATGACCCCTATATATTACTGGCGGCCTCTGGCGTTCAAAAGACGATATGCTTTATAGGCCCCTGAATCTCCAAGAGAATTATGCCAATCCCACTTTTGGCCAGATAGCCCACTTGTTGGAAAGTTGTTCTCAAACTACATTCACTAGATGGTTAGGCGACCCATTGGATGTTTATTTTCAGTACCTTATTGGCATATTTATATGTATCTTGTTATGTCCCTCTGAGGACCTGGTACCTTTCCAGATATAGACGGACAGGAGTATTCACATGAGTACGGACCCGGACCTGACGCTTCATTCCAGACTATGGAGGTCTTATCTTCAGAGTATCTTTGATCCATCGTAGTTGATGGATATTCTAGTTGCTATTTCTTTTATAGACATTTATCTTATATTAGAGTTGATCTCTTCTCTCTTTTAGTAGGTTTAGTATAGTCGATTTGCAGTAAATTTGTTTCCATCCGACTATCATACTTTGATACTTCATCTTTGAGATTCAGTTATTTATTTCCTATTTATTTATTTGTGTTGTGGATGAGATATAGATTGCGTTTGACTTATTGACAGTATATTACCACTGGTGGATTTGATATTCATATACAGCGTACGTGTGTGTATGGTTTCCATATATTGGAGTTCGTATACATGCTGTTGGCGTGTTACATATTCCTAGTCCTACCTATTTTGGGACTGGGGTGTGACACTCTTTAGGTGGTTCAGTTGATGCTAGAACGGGTACATCTATCGATAATCGATAGGCCCACCAATACGTGCCTCGTAAGAAAGATGAATTGGCAAATGCTCCATGGACTCGAAGAATTCAGGAGCGAACACTCTTTGAAGCTTGCACAATATTACCACAATGTCCTTCTCTTGCTTTTTCTAGACGACCGATGATCAACTTTGTAGAACAAAGATCCCTGAAGAATATGTTAAGCTCAGTCAATGGATCCCAAACTACATGCGATAAGAATTTTTGAAATACAATTTGAATTAAACTCTCCATGAATACGTAATAGTCGTGGCTCTTCATACCCATTAGTTTGTTCTCCTTTGGGTCAACACATCTTCTCATATTCGACACATACCTGTATAAAATTTTTAGCCAATGAATCCACCGACAAAGTCTCCCTTTATCCTCATTGTCCAGTGAGAAAATTTCCTTCGGCTGCTTATACTTCATATTTTCTTCCTCTATCAAACGCAACGTAGGGCGTCTGCATATTTTTTTCAAGTCCAACCTGGCCTTGGGATTGTCTTTCATCTTCCCCTTTACGTTCATCATAGTATTAATTATGTTGTCAAACATATTCTTCTCGATATGCATGACATCATGATTATGTCTGATCAGATTAGGGCTCCAATATGGCAGATCCCAGAATATGCTCCTCTTCGTTCAGTTATGAGTGTGACCAAATCCATCGCACTTGTACCCCTTAGTAGGCTCTTTGATAGTACTTGGTAAATCTTTAACCTCTTGCCATATCGTTTCTCTGGGCCACCTTGGAGATGGATTTATCTTCTTTATAACGACAGCACAAAATGCATTCATCTTCCTCCGAAAATGATGATCCGTCGTCACAAATTGTCGATGACAATCGAAGAAGCACAATTTTTTTTTCGTGTTTTGAAACGAAAAGCCTTAGTGCGGTCTATACAATACAGACATGAGAGACGACCATGAGTGCTCTATTCTGATAATATGCCATAAGCCGAAAAGTCGTTTATGGTCCACATAAGTGCTGTTCTCATCTGAAAATTCTACTTTTTTGAAACATCGTACGTGTTGGCGCCTACTTTCCACAGCTAATTCAACTCATCTATCAACGGTTGCAAGTACACATCGATATTCTTCTTCAGATTGTTCGGACCTAGAATAATGACGGTTAAGAACATAACTGGAGTCTTCATGCACATCCAAGGTGGTAGGTTATATGAGGTGATGATTACAGGCAAACACGAATATTGAGAGTCCAAAACTCCGAATAGGGTAAAACCGTCGGAGGAGATTACCAATCTTACATTACGCGAATCTAAAGAAAAAATAGGATACCCTCGATCGAAGTGCTTCCATGCTTCTCTACCAGATGGGTGATTCAACACTCCTTCAATTTGTTCTCGTCTGTGCCAACTCATATTTCGGCAGTCTCCTTCACCATAAATAACCTCTGCAACCGCGACGTTAAAGGCAAGTGGTGCATCGAATCGGTCGGCTTCCTTGCACCGACAGACCTTCCTGTACCAGTTGCCTTATAGCGATCAACACCACAAAATCTGTATGCATCTTCAATATTGTCGTCTTTTTAGTACAATATGCACCCGTTGTGACATGCATCAATTTTCTCGTATTCCATCCAGAGCGATCTCACCATCCTCTTAAACCGGTATAAGTCTTTAGGTAACTTAGCACCCACCGGCAAGATCTCTATAATCAACTCCATCAGTCGGTTGTAGCATTCTTGCGACATATTAAAATTGGACTTGATGCTTAACAGTCTTGTAACCACCTCCAACGGTGAATGATCCTCCCAACCAGGATATAATAGAGTTCTTACATTCTCTAGTAACTCTATGAACTTTGCAGCATCGACATTCGTTGCCTCCTCAGCTGCATCATGATTGTCTGGATCAAAACTAGGCCCGATAGCATCGAAAACCATGTTCACACACCCGTTGTCATAATCAGCGTGGTCGTGGACACCCATATACGGCTCCATATAAGGCTCCGGCTCCGACGCTAAAGGCACAAGCTCTCCGTGTGAGGTCCCCTGATAGTAATTCAAAGTAAAATCTCTCGAGTATAAATGATATATCACATCCACTTCTGGATGATATTTCAAGTTACGATATTTCACACACGGACACTTAATTTTTATGCCGTCCATATACTCAGGAAATGCCTTAACGAACTGCAAGAACTTCTCTACTCCCTCTATGTATTTATCCTGCACACCGCACATATCATCAAAATGACAGTTGTATATCCATGAACGATGATGCATGTAGTAATTCAGATCCATTTTTAGATACTTCTGCAAAGATGAATAGACATCGTTCAAGTATATTATCCAAATGTTCATCAAAGTGAGTATTTAGGTCATATCGTTAGTATTCGAGTTGTGATGCGTGAAACCTAATAAGAAATAGGTAAATGAACCTAGAAACTATGAGATATTTGTCTCTACCTTATACTCTATACTAACACATCACAATAATACTTTAACCAAATATCCATATCTCCTGAAAAATAATTTTGGCCTACAATAATAATCCGAAAAATAATTTTTAGCGCCAAACTTGGTCAATACTACCATGTTTCCAAAATACTTCGGTAGTTGGCCTACAAGGTCGCTAATACTAGCTAATATCAACTCAATATTAGGTTTCTAGGCCATACTAGTAGGCTTCTAGCTTATTTTACCTTAATATATACTATTACCTATAATACCTAGTAATACCTTGGCATATAATCAATTACCTTATCCCGTACCACAGTATCTTAGCCCGTATCACAATATTTACCAATTACCTTGAGATACCCCATATCTTAGCTATATGCCTTATCACGCCCCAGAACTAGAATACTGGAGAGGGGGGGGGGGTGGGACGTACAAAGCCAGCTACGTACACCAGAGTACTCTATATCCCGAGATACGGTCACGGCTGTCTAGACATGTCATGGCTGTCCTAGTTGTCTCAATCTCAAGCAAGCAATAAGTTACAAGAAGTATAATCACCAAACATATAATAATAAGGTATTCCAAACTATATATACATAAATGATCATGAAGCTAGTTACCAAAATGAAGAACTAGCAAAGTGCAATATTATATGATCAGCTCTAGCTATAGTCTAGAATATGCTTTACATGTAGGCCCGCAGGCTAGAATGTCAAGTATCGAAACATGAGCTAAACATGTGCTCGATGGATAAATGCTTCAAAAGTATAAGTACAAGATCAGGTGGGTGATGAAGAAAAAACTCACTCAAGTCCTCGGGTGTTCCTCGTATTCACCATCTGGAGGCGGGATGTACAGGAGATCCTGCGGTGTTGCTCTGAAAACTAGCCATACAAAACCAGTAGGGTCAGACCCTAAAATAGCAAAGTACTACAAGGAAGCCAACTTAAGAAACTAAAATCAGCATGCAAACATTCAATGGCATAAGGAAATATAAATAAGAGCAATATATAAATAAGCAGTTAAGCAGTTTCAGGAATCAATAATAGGTACAGTTCAGGATTAGTAGCTGGGTAATCCAAGACAAGACAAGAATAGAAAATACTCAATCATGGCCAAACATGACCTGTGGCTTACTACCATTAACTAACTAGGGTTATCACAATCCTGGTTACTAACAAATGCAGTTGAGATTCTATACAGCCACTTGCCTTAAAGACTATCCGGGTTATCCAGACGTAAGAGTACATATAATAGATTAATTAACTATATAGTATTTTTTTGGTAAATTGTAACACTCGACGGTGTGCTAGAAGTGTGTCCCTTTCGAGGGAGAGCTCCAAATCCATCAGGTGTCGCTGGGATACCGGGATTGCATGTAGCTATAAAATCTCTCTAGATGCTTCTAGATAATTATTCTAGTTATTAACTTAGGCAAGTTATCAATGATTCCTGACCGTGGTGCTCAGGAATATTTCTTAGACATGATGCAAGATAGGACAATAGCTTGACAAGTATAATCAGGACAGGGACAAAAAATCAACCATAAAAATTTATTTTATTAGTACAAGCATTTCAGTTTTGGGGATTCTAGCATATCAGGAGTGAGCTACGTTGAGCCACTATCAGGTGTATCAGTACATGTCAGGTGCCGGGAGTTCTCAGTTTAATAGTGCCATTACATTCCATGTTCCGGGTATTCCATGTTCTGGTAAGTGTAGCATCCAAGTTATAAGCAATTTAGAAATAACATGAATCATGTGAATTTAACTAATTGGGCCAAGCACAAGGAGTAAATAATCCATAAGAGAACATATAACAAAGGAAAATATCACTACTATAAGTGCTAGAAGTGCAGGAGAAGACCTAGCCACAGGCAAGAATCTGGCTGCATGCATCAAACTGGCAGCATACAAGAAGCTGGCCCATGGATCAAAACTGGCCGCATGAATCAAACTGGCCGCATGGAACATTGTAAGGTCCACTCCTCGGGACAAGGGTTGAGTGACAGAGAATAAACACAAGGTCAGGAAAGTGACTGAAGTGACTAGCCAATAAAGTGTGTCAGATAAGTGACCGATGTGACTGGCCAATAAAGCGTGTTAGAGAAAAAAAGATAAATTCAGGGGAGATCGTGCCAAGGCGATGATGAGTCATGCATTGGAAAAGAGGAATACATAGCTCGGGCCGCATGAACAATTTTGGCCGCATGCTCATCTGGGCCACATGGAATCAGGAACTTAGAGAAATTTCTTTCGTTCAAGCTTCATGCATTTGGTCAAGGGGTGCAGATTCAATCATGCATCCAAAAAGATGGCCGCATGCAAAGTTTGAGATAAGTCTAGACCGCATGCAAAGCAAGCCACATGGATCTTCTTCGTCCCAGAACAGCAAGTTTCAGTCATGGAAAATCTCCAAGTCCTGAAAATTTGATTCTTCCTGAAATCCTTATTTCCAGCTCAAATCTAGAGAAGTAAAATTCTAAACCACATGAAATCAGATGCTCTCTCATATAGAACAACTAGTTTTGGAAAACAAGAAGTTTTAAGAGATCAAAAACATAAAAATGTCAAGAATATATTAAACTAAAAATGTAAATCTAGTCCAACCGAGCTAACAAAATCGAAAATACCAAGAAGTAAACATGCATATGAGTTCATAGAGCACAATAAAGACCAATAAAATGCAAAAAATCCACAATAATGTAAAAGTACAAGTTCTCCATCATTGGCAAGATGTATTTGCCTAAAACCACCACTAACTACTACCACTACTACCAAGAAAAAGGGGAGGGGGACCGGTCCTGGGATGCTCTCGGCTAGGGAGGAGGGGAGAGAAAAGGGGAAGAAAATGAAAATAGGGAAAGTAAAAGAATGGGGAAGAGAGAGAAAGAGAGGGGCTATATATCAAGGGTGGTTAAAACTATTCACAAATCTAGAAATTACATAAGAGTAACTAGAGAATTCCAAAAAATATACGGGAAGCAATATACAACAATAGCACATATACATAAGATATGAACATAAAAAATACGCAATAGTGAGACGAGTCTCATATGCCTCACTACCTATTACGAACTAAGAAAATTAGATAAGCCTTTAATCAAGTATCTTGATACTTATAACTAGCACTAACTTCATTACCTATGATACTAAATATATATTATAATACCTTGTCCTAACTCATTACCTTAGTATAATATTTTAGACACTTACTACTCTCCTAACTCACTAGTCACAACTTTCCCCTTGCCTTGGACTGACCCGAGCCCCTCTCACCTGCAGTCCCAATTAAACCTGAAAAACTAACTGATTACAGCTGAACTGAACACCCATATATCCATCATATTTAACCTAGAACACAAGTGCACAAAAGAACACCCTCACATACATATTACCCTAAGGCATTGATACACAACTATTAAACACCAAAATTCTCATACCCATAAAAACCCACATTCATATAACCACACCAATAGGTGTTTGAAACCCAGGTATCTGTCATTACAATATCTACACACATACAAGCCTATATATTGCTCATCTCTTACAGGATACACCATACTTTTTTGATAGCCCAAAATATTCGGGTGGTGGTCTACATAAGTAATCACATAGAGGAAAAGAGTTGAGCATGATATTCAAGTCATAGAAAATACCATTAATCACCTAGGTGTATCATATGTGTCAGGATTAGGATTGTGTCTGTCCATGTGTCAGGGTTAGGATTATATCATGTGTATATGTCTGTCCATGTACTATATGTGTCAGGATTATGGTTGTGTCATGTGTGTATGTGGGTGTCTGTCCATGTGTCCTGGTTATATCCTCTGTGTGTGTGTCCTAGTTGTTTTTGGGTCAGGGTTAGGGTTTATTGAGCGGGAAGGAGGGGAGGAGGAGAGCCTGAAGGAGGGGTCGACGGAGGGGACCGCGTCGGAGGGGAGAAGTATCGTCGGACGAAAGGAGACGCGCCGGAGGGAAGATGGGAGGAGGACAATGCAAAGAGGGAGGAGAGGACAAGGAAGGGAGCAAACGCGATGGAGGAGAGGAGCCGCACGATGGGGGGCTTCGCAGGAGGGAGGAGGATGCCCAGGGGGGGCACTTCGCCGGAGGGAGGGGGTTTGAAATTTTAGGGATTGGATTGAGAGAATGGGAAAAAATAAAATCTTGAACCCTATATGAAATAATTTAGCGACGTCCTAAATAGACGTCGCTAAACGTTGCTAATATATTAATATACTGCGACTTGAATAAAATAACATCGCTAAACATCACTATAGTTAAAATATTAGCGACGTTTAGCAGCGTACCAGCGACATCAATTTTTATTTTACTAAAATATGTCGCTGAAAGATGCCAAACATCGCTATTAGTGACAACCTACGACAATTTATGTTAATGTCACAAAATAAAAAATTTAGCAACGTTTCAAAATAACGTCGCTAAAAGCATCAATATTTGGACAATATTTGGTAGTGATTTTGGTGGATTATAGGTGCCGCATATGCTTCTGTTTGGTGGTCACATGGGACTCCTTCAACAGAATATTGTTGCAACTATATGCTCATACTATGGACTGGCTGTCACGTATATATCCTTAACATGATATAGTTGAGTCCAGGCCGAGATGCCATGTGGACGTTTGTTGCGATTTATTGTTGTTGAAGATCTGAGCGATTCTCATCTTTTGTTTGCGTGACTTGGTCAGCTTGACACGTGGCCCACATTTAGTTAGAAAGAATTACTTCAGTTGCAACAGGAAGATTTCGTCTTAGAAAACCCTGTCACGTTGGACACATGGAGTATGGGACGCAAAAGACGCCTGGAACGCATAGAGTTTGGAACGCATGGGGCCAGAGATGTATGAAACGCATAGAGTCTGGAATACATGGGGCCAGAGACGCATGGAGTCTGGAATGCATGGGACCAAAGACGATGGAACGCATGGGGCCAGAGATGCATGTAATACATGGGGTCTATGCTGTGTTGTACACGTGGCACTGCACACCCGTCAGGAGTAAAATTTATTCTGACGTAAGATTTTTTCGTTTAGCGTGCTCACGTCTTTTGAGACATTCAGAAAGTCATTTTTGTCAGGATTCTGTGTCAAACATAATCTTTGTGTTAGGTCTCTATGTGGCCAATATTTGAGTGCATGGATGCTACTTTTTCTTAGCCGTATGGCAATTTTGCGGTCTAATTTCTTCTGAGTCAATCTTGGGATGCATGTTTGTTGGGTGCATGGATCTAGATTTTCCATGCTTCTACAAGACCCCCTTCAAAGTTTCTAAACTCATAAGTTTGCAATACTTTGAATAAGAAGAATGGAGGAGAGAACCTTGGGCCGCATAATTGTGTCGCTTGGGCACGTTGCCTTATAGGCGCTTCCGCCAGGCTCTCAGATTATTAAATGCTGAGATTTAGAACATTTGAGTTGAGATCGAGCCAACTTGGACCTTCCAAATAGGAGATTTCTTGGGGATTCTAAGTCAACGACAGTTTTTAAGTAGATAAATAAGGATCACGTAAATCGAGGCATTAGGTTCATCCTCATAACTGTATAATTCATCGTCTTGATCTTCTCACACGTATTAGGGGCCTATAAATAGGCGGGTTAGGAAGAAGAGAGAACTTTTGTCTCTCGGCTTCTCCCTATTTTGTGAAAGAAGTTGCCGACGGCTGTTGTCTCTCTCGTCGAGGGGTTTGTCAAGAGCGGTGTCTATCCGTGCCCCCCTGATGCTAGCGTTCTTTTTGGTGGTAGGGGGTGTCATGATTGCAGGGTCATCCAGTTTCGAGGGCGGATTGAAGAGCTGTATTCTAATATTTAGTGCTTGTTTTATTTTGCTCTTCTTTTTACTATCTGTTTTGGTAGATGTACTGATGAGACCTAGAATGTAGTTTGCTCTTAATTTTCTTCAAGAAATAAAAGCTTCTCTTTTTGTCGCCACTGTATGAGAATTTTATATATTGTACAAGAGGTAAGATGGACGTAGTACAATACCGTAGTTGTTGAGGACATCCCATTGAGGATCTTTGGTGGGCCTATTACCTTTTGTGCACTTGGGTGCAAGTAATAATTCGAGACAAGCCCTGCCAGAGGTGATATGGACGTGGCATATTTTAAGAATTTAACACCGCTAGCGTATTTATAGTTAAGTACAGGTAATACGTTTAGATGATGACCGATAATAGAGGTAATATGGACATGATAATCGATAGTCATATAGAGAGGTTTGCTCAGAGGTAAGAAACACATGACAAACTCTACTGGGGTGGATGTGAGGACAATAACTCAGAGGTAACATGAACGTGAGCTAAACGATAGTCATACCAAGAGGTTAGGTACAATCATGGTATATTTATGGAAGAAAAAGGAAATAAGCCAGAGGTAATATGGACATGGTTATTTTTTTTTGATGGGGGACATGGACAGCTCATAGTTCAGAGGTAATATGGACGTGAACTGTTTATTTTGTTAAGGACATTCCACTGGGGGATTTTTGGTAGACATATTACTTCTTGCACACTGGAGTACAAGTAATAAGTTCAAAATAAAACCTTATTAGAGGTGATATGGACGTAATAGGTTTTATGGTTTTAACACCGCTAGCGTGTTTGCCATTGAAGTAAGTTTGGGAAACATTCATTTAATAACGAACAAAAAGTACAAAAAATCCTAGACAGAAAATCTAAGTACAATATTTTTTATCTGAAAAATGTGACAATGGAGATCTAGTACTGCAGCAACTCTTTTACTCCATTGTCGGTCCAACGAAGGAATGAGAATACTCTCTTCTCTCTCCTGAGCTTGTGTGCACGTACATAGCTCACATAGGGGAGTATGGTCTCTAGTAGAAAAACCAGCCATTGGAACGTCCAAGTTGCTCCTATTTATAGCCATCATACTGATGGCCTATTGGTACCACATGTGCTTCTGTTTGGTGGCCGCAGGGGGTTCTTTCAACAGAATATAGTTTCAACTGTAGGCATATATTATGGGCTGTCTGCCACGTGTACACCCTTAACAGGATATAGTTGAGTCCAGGTCGAGCTGCCACATGGAAGTTTGTTACGATTTGTTGTTGCTGAAGATCTGGACGCTTCTCGTCTTTTGTTTGCATGACTTAGTCAGCTTGACACACGTTCCATATTTAGTTGGAGAGAATCACTTCAGTCACAACAGAAAGATTTTATCTCGGAGAACTCTGCCATAATGGACACATGGAGTCTGGGACGCATAGGACTTATGGAACACATGGAGTCTAGAACATAGGAGGCTAGAGACGCATGAAATGCATGGAGTTTGTAACCCATGGGACCAGAGACGCATGGAACACATTGAGTCTGGAACGCATGAGGCTAGAGACGCAAGGAATACAAGGAGTCTAGAACGCATGGGGCCCGAGATGCATGAAACTCATGGAGTCTGGAACGCATGTGGCCAGAGACGAATAGAACACATAGAGTCTGGGACATATGTGGCCTCGTACACGTGGAGCTACACGACTGTCAGAAGTAAAGTTTATGCTAATAAGAGGTTATGCCGTTTAGCGTGCTAACATCTTTTGAGGCGTTCATAAACTTTTTTTGTCAGGATTCAGTGTCAGACATAATCTTTGTATTAGGCCTTTATGTGACCATTATTGGGGCATAAGGATTCTTGTGGGAGTAGTGGCGCATGACACTGCTGGCGCATAGGAACACTAGTTGCTTATTGGCGTATGTCATTGATGGCATACGGGAATAATAGTTATGAAGCGGTCAACGCATGACACTAGGTCATTATGGCTTCGGGGGCTTGATCACTGCGGCGCCTGACCTTTGATTACTGTCGGCATATAGTAGCTACTTTTTTAGGCCGTATGATCATTCTGCGTCCTGATTTCTTTTGAGTCAAACTTGGGGCGCATGTTTGTTGGACGCATGGATCTAAGTTTTTTATGCTTTTACAAGACCCCCTTCAAAGTTTTCAAAATAATAAGTTTGGAATACTTTGAATAAGAAGTATAGAGGAGGGGAGCTTAGGCCGCATGATTGTGACGTCGCATATACGAGTCTTTGCCAAGCTATCAAGTCTTCATTTAAGGAAGGATTTGGCTCAACCTCTGAGGAGATTTCTTAGGGATTCAAAGTCAACGATAGTTTTTGAGTAGATAAATAAGGATAACGTAAATCGAGGCATCAGGTTTATCCTCATAACTGTCTGGTTCATCGCCTCTATCTTTTCACGCATCCTAGGAGCCTATAAATAGGCGGGCTAGGAAAGAGAGAGAAATTTTGTCTCTCGATGTCATGTCCAGCTTACAGAATACTGGATAAATACGAGAACTGACATGGCCAACCACCCCTTATTGAATACCGAAGTAAGCCGCAATATGTTAAGGTTGTCTAGAAGAAAAAAGGGTAGAACTCTAGCATGCTATGACGTCAGTTCTAAGGCCGACAAATCCTAATATCTCAATCCATAAATAATAATACAAGAATATATCATACATGAAAGTAAAGTGGCGTCCCAAATTGTATGTCACATATGATCA
This sequence comes from Iris macrosiphon, assembly GCA_036927795.1. Taxonomy (NCBI): domain Eukaryota; kingdom Viridiplantae; phylum Streptophyta; class Magnoliopsida; order Asparagales; family Iridaceae; genus Iris; species Iris macrosiphon. The sequence goes on along the minus strand of JAYESA010000009.1, from coordinate 37,391,474 downwards.
TGAAGCTAGTGAATACAAAATGCTGCACTAGCAGAGTATAATTATACATGATCAAATATATCAGCCATGGTCTAATATATACATTATATTGACCGTAGTCTCAAAAATAAAAGAAGCTAACTTTGCCCCTTGTTGACACCACAAAATGAAGTAATCAAAACGAGGGGTGGAAGAAAAAAATCCACTCGCGACCTTCGGCCGTATTTCTACGAGTGTGATCCATCTTGCTAGAAGTACGAGGGATCCTAGTTCTCCTTAGGTAAATCTAGCCAAGCAAAACTAGTGGGTAAGAACCCCAAGAAACAAGTACCACAAATGAGCTCAAGGTAATGGGCAAAATCTACCATAATACCATACACAAAAGAGACATAAATAATAAATACAGTCGGGACTCGTACGGTAACAATGTACTTGTTTTAAGAATAAAGTAACGAAAAAAATGAAATATTTAAATAAACTATCTAACAGAGCAGGATAAAGCGATGAGCGAGAGGGCATAGTAACTACTTTAGATAAGGACCACAACCCTTAAACCAACCAAGGACCGGGGTTAAAGACTTTCACCCGAGAAGAACTTAGCAACCTAACCAAGCGTCGAAAGAATGAGATATAAGGACAAGTTAGATGAATAGACTAACATTCATTTTATGGCCAAATATGCTGTCACGCCCCAGTCCCAAAATACCGAGGGACTGGACACGTGGCAATGGCCAGCAGCACACACCGATGGACAAACCCAATTTAATGGATCCATCAAGGCGTACTTAAGCTGTAATACATGTCACGCCCCAATCTCCCGCAAGCTCGATAGTCCCTGCTGAACGTGAATCACCACGTTGCAGCTCTCCCGCAGGACAATCTTCCCATCGGGACGTGATGCCGTACGAGCCTGGAGTTGCGCTCGTACAAGGCGATGTTGTCAAACACCAAAGTTTATCATCGAAACAACCAAGTTACAGCGGAAGTCATTTTGTGTACCAAGCATACATCAGAGTATACGCAGCGAAGCTCTCGATAGGGTCCAAATGGAATACCCCGAAGGTAATGCCACGAAGGCGATGCCACGGAGTCGATAAAATAGTCTTGCTCTTTTCTCTAGCCCACAAAGGTACTTACAGTTCATACATCTTGTCCCGTATATCCAAGCAGCGCCACTACGCCTGCGTACCTAAAATATTGCCCACAAACGTGGGTCAGTACACAACCGTACTGGTGAGCGGGGTAACCCACTCGCCTAAGCCGACACTAAGTAAAAATAGTGAATGCAAACAGTTATATGGTGATCTTTCTAGTTTGAATCCTAGATTTGTTTCATGGCATATGGATGACATGTTAAGGAAAACTGTAAAGCAGTTTAAGCATGCAAGCATTCAACTCAAACTAATCGACAAGCATTTATATAACCGACCCGAAGTATTCTAGCATGCAACCCGTCCTACTCAATGCCATCGTTCGCACGATAACATATCGAACCATTCCCAAGCCTCAAATATCCATCCTCAACCAAAGTTTATGTTCCAATCTCGAGTGCACACTCTTGCCGAGACAAGGTGGCCGCGCCTACACGAAAGCCAAACCAACAAAAATAAAAGCAAGCCAACTCTTATCTATATGAAGTCACTGGCAAAGCCATAAAGGACATATTCCAAGCATTAACGGTGCGCCCTATCAGCCCGGGTAGCAAGCCCCGCTAGAGGTCCCGCAATGCATCGTGACTAGCACGAATCAATATTTCCCTCCGGATCGATACGGTCCCAGTGCCCCGGAATGCCGTTTCGAGAAAATATCAAATCCTGTGTACACAGGTTGTCCGTGACATGCAGAAAGTAGGTATGATGAGAGGATCGAACATTCTTGCCCCACCAAGCGATCCTATACTCGTTCAACCAAATATCCAACCGATCCATAACCAAATATCCAACCAAAACATCCATAACCGTTCTTCCAACATATTTCCCAAGGCACCAAATATCAAGTTATCCCATATTCACAATGCCGCTTCTCAGCAATGTATTTTAACTTGGTGCAACACCCCTGCTCAAAGCAAACCCATGGCACAATGCCCCAACCGTGGCACAATGCCGCTTTCGTGGCACAATGCCTATCAGTGGCACAACACCCTCACCGATGCAGTTGTTCAGTTTCGAACCACAACTGCTCGCTTTACAAGACAAAGCGACCAAGTGATACTCGTGCACGGATGCACGCTCGCTCGCCCGAATTCCCGATATTCTCGATATTCCTATGCCTCAATGTATCATTCCAAAATGTATAATTCCAACCGTCCAAGCATAATCCCAATTATCCAACCGACTGCCTCAAATGCAATATTCCAACTATCGCTCCAACTATCCAACGCGTACATCATTCAAGCCACAATCCTACCAAGCAAACAACGTACACTCCATGCACGCCTCAGTATAGTGGTTCCCAATGTTTCAGCCCAAGTGTTCAAGCCTTTTTTGTGTTTTCCATATTATTAGGCATGAAGGAGTAGAGGAGAAGGAAAAGAGCCCACTCACAATGTTTGATCCCGTTAAGCATCCTGTCCTGCCGATACGGCCAATCCCTTGAACCCGTGGTCCGATGCAAGCACGATCTACTCAACTGGTATGACCGTTCGAGCAGGCCGTGCTCTCCAAATCATCCGACCGATCGGACTAAGGAAGACGACATTCTCGCTCCCATCCAGCTATTCAGTACTGTTCTGAACGAACACCTGCTTTCCATCGAACCCGCTAGCCATCTGCACATTGAAACCAACTCGATTAATCTTTCTTCCCAAAATCCAATATAACAAATGTAACCAGCATTTGATTTATTCAATCTGACTCAGCGTAATGTTCCGAGCGGTTGCGGAGCGTTACATAATATACCACTTAGAATCAGGTTCGTCCACGAATCGTGCTGGTACTCATTCCTATCACATGCCACAATCCAATTCCATGGATCTGCTCTAGGCGACTCACATTATTCACGATCCTGACTCAGCATCTCGTTCTGCTGAACGCTCGTACAAATTTTACGAATTCTCACATCCTCCTTGCAGCTCAATACGAATTCTTCGTATCGCTTAGTTTTGGATCGTACACATATTTAAGGTGTCCCTGAAATATATGCATTTCAGCCGAGCTTTGCGATAGAAAATTTTAACAAGTTACAAGGGTATCTTTATGTTCGAGGCATCCATTTGCTTTATTCACAATTGAACCAAATCACGATTCCCATTCCAAACTGTTCGATTGAGCACTATGCTCAATTATGCAGATTTTCCACCGACTCAATCCGTTCGTGTTCTAACTCAAACCATCCAACTATTTCTGAAAATCAGTACTTGCAACATCTCGAAATATATCTCATGCACCGAACGATTATCACAACTGATACTACCCCAGCTAGGCGACTTACCCAATTATCAACTTTGCTTAGATCAGCTCAGTCCAACACATTTCCTGCCATCTCAATATCTCATAGGGTGAACATCTATATCGAGGTTCGTGTGATCCACGAAGATTTTGCCGCAACGCCAAAGGGATAGTGTCTCCACGATTTCAACGTGGACACACTCGCCACAATTCTTAGGTTGCCATGGAATAGTTCTTCGCGCTGCTTCCACTGCCTCGAAGCATAGAATATCACCTTCGTCTTTCGAACGAGCACGCTTCCCAGACTAAGTTCCGAGACATCTTGTAAATCTGAGGTAAATCTGTCCCTTCCAGTATTCGCAAAGATTTGATCTGAACGAGCCGTTGCTTTAACTTCACGAGCTAGTTTCACAGTCGTCAATTCATATGAATGCTATTCCCTTCCAGGGCACGATGAGTCAGAGGCGATGCCATCGATAAAAATCTGCGACTCTGAATCTCATCAGTTGACTTAGGCCAATCCCACCATCGCTTCGATCTTCCGGCTGTATCTTCAGCTGAAGACTATCCCAAGGGTCTCTCAAATCCAACACTCAGTCGATAAGCCAAAACTCATTGCTCACATCTGCCCTCGACGCATTCCCAAATACGCCGTCTCAAGGGTCGTTCTATGGGTTTACCATATTCATCTCCGATTCAGCGGACAAGTCGCTAGGGTCAGCTGTCCCGAAACTACGCTCGATAATTGTAAGTCATCACGATGGACAGTTACTATAAACCATGTTATATCTCATCTGTAAATCCGAATCAAAATTCCAACCATCCATCCGAGTGAACTTCCGAATCCGAGCACCGCGCTCGTTGAAACCGTCTTCCATCAATCCGTCGTTCTGCCCTGAATCCATCAAATTTCTGAATTGCATGTTCGATTCTCGCACGTCCAACTTACTCGAGCAGCACAGTGATTTGTTCCGACGTTGCTCCCGCATTTGGCTATCTTTAACAGTTTGTTCGCCACACTCTTTGCCTTCCATTGTTGCCACAATCCGTCCACGTCTTCCGGAGAATCCGTTTACCATCGTTGTACCATCTTGCCCAAAATTCTATTTCTGCTAAACCTGAGTCGACTTCTCGAGCAGCAATATCCAAAATCTTTTAAGTTTGTGTGAATCCATCGCATTGCCCCTCCAAACCAAATTGTGTTTCATTACTCAACCAACAGCTCCAATGTGTTGCCCAAAATCGTAGTCCGTGCTCGCTATTATTCGATTCACCCCTCGTTCGTTCAAACGTATCCCAACTGTTTATTACGAACTCGTCCATCTCTTAAGTCCAACGATACTTCCATTTGCACAAGTCCGTTCTCGATTGCTCAACTCAATATTCGCTTGCTCCATTTTCATTCTTCCCAACTCAACCGAGGTGCACCAACCAACTTATATTTCTGTTACTTGAGTCCGTTCAGGCAATTCCCATTGATGTCCAACCAAAAATATTTTTAATGCCTTGCTCAATGTATGCTCTCCCATATACCACTCCGAATCAAGTCGCTACTCGCATTACGATTTCTTTGCACTTATCCAAAATCTGTTCGAACCATCCCTTATGTGTGATCATGCCTTTCCCAATTCGAGTCTGACATAAAACTTAGTCAATGCTTGAATTATCCAACTATTTCTATCAATCTCGTTATACAACTCGTGCCATATCCTATTCTCAATACTTCCAGCTATTCTCAAACCGATTGCTACTTTCGCTACACGAGCAACTCGTGCAACGATCTTTTCCAAGTATTCCAACCCAATACTCAATGGTTCCACACGTTTGTTATACGAGCAACTCGTGCCAACTATTCTGATATTTCCAAGCCAAACCCAAACATGCCCAACCGATGCGCCACAGCCGAAATTCCAACTTATATCCAACACAATCGCTACACGAGCGACTCGTGCAACGATTCATTCTCATCGAATGTTTCTACTCACAACATGCCGCATAGCCAAATCTCGTTAGCCAACCAACTGATTCATTGAGGCAATCAGAATCTCTTGAACGATAAGCCAACCCAACGAAAGCCCACAACTTGTTGCACAAATGCAACAACGCCAACCAACTTGCTGCACGAATATAACAACGCCTAACGAGGCTAAGCGATCTAACGAAAACCAACCAAGGCAACACAACTAAGAATAAAATGCAGCCACAACCAGCAATATATAGACTTATTGCATGATACATCCGATGCGACACCGAGTAGAGTCAAGAGCTAAACGACACGCGGAAGCTATTTAGAGTTTGTGATGAAGCGAAGGACCAAGTCCGAAGAAACGAACTGGGCGCTCTGATACCAATTTGTCATGCTCCAATCTCCCGCAAGCTCGATAGTCCCTGCTGAACGTGAATCACCACGTTTCAGCTCTTCCGCAGGACAATCTTCCCATCGGGACGTGATGCCGTACGAGCCTGGAGTTGCGCTCGTACAAGGCGATGTTATCAAACACCAAAGTTTATCATCGAAACAACCAAGTTACAGCGAAAGTCATTTTTTGTACTAAGCACACATCAGAGTATACGTAGCGAAGCTCTCGATAGGGTCCAAATGGAATAACCCGAAGGCAATGCCACGAAGTCGATGAAATACTTTCTCTTTTCTCTAGCCCACAAAGGTACTTACAGTTCATACATCTTGTCCCGTATATCCAAGCAGCGCCACTACGCCTGCGTACCTGAAATATTGCCCACAAATGTGGGTCAGTACACAACCGTACTAGTGAGCGGGGTAACCCACTCGCCTAAGCCGACACTAAGTAAAAATAGTGAATGCAAACAATTATATGGTGATCTTTCTAGTTTGAATCCTAGATTCGTTTCATGGCATATGGAAGACATGTTAAGGAAAGCTGTAAAGCAGTTTAAGCATGCAAGCATTCAACTCAAACCAATCGACAAGCATTTATATAACCGACCCGAAGTATTTTAGCATGCAACACGTCCTACTCAATGCCATCGTTCGCACGATAACATATCGAACCATTCCCAAGCCTCAAATATCCATCCTCAACCAAAGTTTATGTTCTAATCTTGAGTGCACACTCTTGCCGAGACAAGGTGGACGCGCCTATACAAAAGCCAAACCAATAAAAATAAAAGCAAGCCAACTCTTATCTATATGAAGTCACTGGCAAAGCCATAAAGGACATATTCCAAGCATTAACGGTGCACCCTATCAGCCCGGGTAGCAAGTCCCACTGGAGGTCCCGCAATGCATCGTGACTAGCACGAATCAATATTTCCCTTCGGATCGGTACGGTCCCAGTGCCCCAGAATGCCGTTTCGAGGAAATGTCAAACCCTGTGTACACAGGTTGTCCGTGACATGCAGAAAGTAGGTATGACTAGAGGATCGAACATTCTCGCCCCACCAAGCGATCCTAGACTCGTTCAACCAAATATCCAACCGATCCATAACCAAATATCCAACCAAAACATCCATAACCGTTCTTCCAACATATTGCCCAAGGCACCAAATATCAAGTTATCCCATATTCACAATGCCGCTTCTCAGCAATATATTTTAACTTGGTGCAACACCCCTGCTCAAAGCAAACCCATGACACAATGCCCCAACCGTGGCACAATGCCGCTTTCGTGGCACAATGCCTATCAGTGGCACAGCACCCTCGCCGATACAGTTGTTCGGTTTCGAACCACAACTGCTCGCTTTGTAAGACAAAGCGACCAAGTGATACTCGTGTACGGATGCACGCTCGCTCGCCCGAATTTCTGATATTCCCGATATTCCCATGCCTCAATGTATCATTCCAAAATGTATAATTCCAACCGTCCAAGCATAATCCCAATTATCCAACCGACTGCCTCAAATGCAATATTCTAACTATCGCTCCAACTATCCAACGCGTACATCATTCAAGCCACAATCCTACCAAGCAAACGACGTACACTCCATGCACGCCTCAGTATAGTGGTTCCTAATGTTTCAGCCCAAGTATTCAAGCATTTTTCGTGTTTTCCATATTATTAGGCATGAAGGAGTAGAGGAGAAGGGAAAGAGCCCACTCACAATGTTTGATCCCGTTAAGCATCCTGTCCTGCCGATACGGCCAATCCCTTGAATCCGTGGTCCGATGCAAGCACGATCTACTCAACTGGTATGACCGTACGAGCAGGCCGTGCTCTCCAAATCATCCGACCGATCGGACTAAGGAAGACGGTATTCTCGCTCCCATCCAGCTATTCAGTACTGTTCTGAACGAACACCTGATTTCTATCGAACCCGCTAGCCATCTGCACATTGAAACCAACTCGATTAATCCTTCTTCCCAAAATCTAACATAACAAATGTAACCAGCATTTGATTTATTCAATCCGACTCAGCGTAACGCTCCAAGCGGTTACGGGACGTTACAATACAACAATAAATAGGTCCAATGATACAAGTCACAGACTAGTCTAATCTCATCCATAACAGATAATCATAGATCAAATGCTAGAATAAATGCAAATAAATATAAACTAGCATATCTCAATAAAAGTGTCTTGGAGAACAATCCGAGAATAAGTCTGATACATCAATGCAATAGACTGGAAATAAAGTACTAGAAACAGAAATAAGTGAGTATCTCAAGCCAATACTCAGGAGAGGTCCTCTGGTACGATCTCGTCCTCTGATCCTGGTTCTGCTCCAATGTAGGCACCTGCTTCTGCTAATGCTAATACTAATGCTCCGGTCCCGTATACCTCGGGATAGATCTCGTCAGCTAATCCTGGGGACATAATCCGGATCCAGGTCCTTAGGGGACATAGCAAGGTACAAAATAGCTCAAGCCAACATAAATGCAGTAAAATAGTAAATGAAATAAACAGGGTAAATATGTAACCATCTATGTGAAATGCAAGTTGAGAGCATCACTAAAACTCAGGCTGAGACCACTACATGCTCTGTGTCGGGGAGCGGTAGCAGTGTTACTATGTATTTTACATATAAAAATAGCCTATAGCCTGTGTGTCTCTCCCCACCCCATGTAATCACACATCTCATGTCCACGATACCTCATGTCCATGTCACGCACGATCATATCTAATGCAGCAAGTCATCTAATGTCTATGAATATAATATCTATGTCATAAAACTTGTATCTTATACAGAATCACCATGAATATCTTAGGAAGATTCTGTCTCATAAATAGTGTCAAGTGTCCTGGGTTATGATGTACTTGATAGGACAAGTACGAGAAATATAGGGTCTCGGTATCCATGTCTAGATGACGTTACACAACTCCACGTACGGTGTTGGCACCCGACTATTAATCGGACGCTAAGTAAGTCACACGGTCCTAGGTCAAGCATGTACAACAATATACAAAAAAAGTAAGAAAATATGTAACAAGAACTGTAATGTTGGCAAGATACACTTGCCTGGGGTTCTGGCTCCAACTGTAGCTCTGACTTCAGCGGGATTTGCTGGTACTACTCCGGTTGCTGAAATAAACATCACCATTAGTCTCAGAAAATATCAAATAGCTAGAAATACCTATCCTTAAGTCCAATTTGGACACAGGACAAAAATGACAGTTCCTGGTCAAAGCGGGGTCTACATGTAGGCCGCTTTGCACCGAAAAATGCGTCAGGGTCAAAGGTCTCCTAATTCGTCAAACTTAGTGTCAACAAGTCAGGAATGATGATTAGAATCCAACAAAACTTCCAGAATTGGATTCCGATGAGCCGATCACAAAATCGTCCGTCAAGTAGAGCCTGTGGGGCCCACGATACGCGATTTTGTCAACGTTCTCAGAATTGAACCAAACTTGGGTCACAGGACCAGCGTATTGCTACGAGTCCGATGGCGCAAGTTTCGTTTCGATCTGACGTGTGTACACAAAGTTACGACGTATTCCAGAATAGGCAAATACGGGGCGTTGTCGGCGGATACGCGTTGATTCCGGTGTGCACGCACATCCGAATCAACTTCTGCGAAATCCCGCACGTTCGTATCGACGGTGCGCACATTTTGGTGAAGACCGCGCGTGACCAAGTCATCCCGTTTGGCGGGGGGCGTACTCAGTTCCGGGAGAAAATAGGGTATTATTTTTCCTGTTTTTGGATCGCGGTTCGCGATCGCCACAGGACGCGACGTACCGAGCGGGTTGCACGGGCATCGAGGGGGTTACACAGTCTACGCATCACAACTGACGGAACAGAAATCGGATCAACGAGGAGAGAGAACGGGTTACCTGAACAGGGCTCCGTGGAACGAGGATTTTTCGTGTCCGTGGGTTGACGCGACACGGGGGACACTGTAGCCTGTGTCCGGGTTGTGTCCTATCTAGGGTTTAGACTTCTGTTGGTCGGAGGTGGCGCTGCGGCTAGGGCTCCGGGGTCGTCGACTCGTCGGCGGAGCGGGGGCTCAGGGCGGAGGAGCTGGGTTGGTGGAGCATGGGGCTGAGACGAGGGGAAGGTGGTGGTGAGACGGCGAGGGGCTCGGGGCTTAGGGTTCCGGTGAAGTCGAGTCGGGGAGATGGCGGAGGCGAGCGGGTCGAGGGAAGGAGACGGTGGAGAGGGGTTGGTGTTGGTGCTGGTCGGCCGGGGATGTTGGTGGTGGAGCGGGGGAGGATCGAGGATGGCTGAGGCGGAGGAAGATGGTGCGGGGAGAGGGTCGAGGTCGGGGCTCGTCGATGGAGCGGGAAGGAGGTAGGCGGAGAGGTGGTGGCCGGTCTCGATGCAGCGTCGGGGTGTCAACGGGAAAACTGGAGGCGAGGGCTCGAGCGGGGTCATAGGCTTGGCCGCGGGGAGAGATAGAGGGCTGTGGGGGTGGTGGTGCTTGGCTGTGCTAGGGCGGAGCTAGTGAGGGGAGATGGAGGGATCGATGAGGGTAGTCGACGTTAGGGTTCAGGCGAGGGAGCGGTCGCTGCGGGTGGAGAAAAGAGGGGACTAGGGTTGCGGCGGCGGCGGGGCACAGAAGTCGAGGTATTTAAGTAGGCCAGAACAGTTATTCCGGTAGGAATTAGGATTAGGGTTTCGGCGGGTTAACAGGTTTGGGTCCGCGGGTCGGGTTCAACTTGAATCCTGCCCGACCCGCTAGTGTTTAAGTATGGGTTTGGGTAGGCGGGTTTCGGGTCGGCGGGTTAGACCCGGATCCGACCCGCTAAGGTTTGGTTCGGTTTAGCTAAACCGGTCTAGGTTGGTTCGGGTTGGTTTGGTTCAATTGAACCGGGTTTAATTCTAGGTTTATTTTGGTTTAAATATAAATTAGTTTTTAAGGCTTTAAAAATGCTTCCGGAGTCCAATAAATTCACAGAAAATTATCCTATGTCTAGTTTTCCATTTTACACCAGAAAATATTATTTTCATAATATTTTAATATTAATTAACATCATTTAAATTTAAAATACCTAGGTTTAATTAAAGAAAAATCCCAGAAAATTACAGAAAATTATGAAAAATCTAAATTAAAAATTCTTAAAAAATCAGGGGGGTTACATATGCCTACAGTTTGCTATAATTAACTAACTAGGGTTGTCACAATCCTTAATTACTCAAGAATGCATTGCTAAGAATATTGCTACCATCGACACTCTGTCAACCAGAACGGCCAAGGGTTCGCTTGTCAAGAAGATTTAATGCATATCACAACAACATAACTTGAAATTGACATAAACATAAACTTGTCAGAAAATCAAAAATTGTCTAATGACATAAATTTGTATATAAACTTGTTTGGAAATTATTACTTGTCTTAAACTTATCATGAAGTCATAAACTTGTCTTATAAACATAAATTGGTCTTGTAAACATAAACTTGTCTTTTAGGTGCCAAAATATGCGTAAACTGGGCAGGTCATGGAGCCCTTGCCTAGAAGGTTGTCACATGCCTAATGGGGCCTTTGAAGATCGGGTAGCCGGTAGTGCAATAGTCTTCTCTCCCAATGATCTAGTCAAATTTTATCTCGTTTAATCATTATTTCAAGTTCTTGAGTCATGGACACTCGAGAACTTGCTAGAATGATGAGTTACGAGTACGAGCTATTCATGAGTTATCACTTGCGAACTTATCGTATCCGCGACACGCGATACATTGGGCAATACTCACACTCAATTTCTCGATGCCAAATGCAATAGGTTTATCATACACAAACTATCCACAGTGTCATGAGGATCATAAACCCGTGTCCCTTGAATTGAAAACTTGAATTGAAAACTTGCTTGATATGATTGTTCCATTCTCGTCCCTTGTTGATTTTTCTTGTGTCCTTATCCTTCAGGGATACCCCACCTGCTCTTCCTTCTGACAGTTCTATTGCACCACTAGTAGATCCAGTAATAGGCCAGGATCTGGCCCCGCCATTGAACCAAGGGCATGCGTCAGTAGCTCTCCATCAGTCGGCTCCGTAAGTCACTGAAGTCCATTCAGCACAGTTAGTTCCACCAATCTTGCAGGGATGGCCATTCCAGTCTGCTCTACCGTTCATACTAGCTCAGCCAGCCCAGCCAGTCCAGCCAACCCAAACAATACCACCAGTTCTTCCAGTACAACCAGGGCAGGCAGACTTGTTGGCCATGTAAGGGATAATCCAAACCATGATGATGGTACAACAACAATAACAATAACAACTCCAGCAACAAGTGGTCCAGCTTTGCCAACAGTTTCAGCAAGAACAAGAATAAACCAACACGACTCTTTTGACAGGGAGTTAGAGTAGCGCTCGAGACCAGTGGGCGTTATAGTCTCAACTCGGCATCCAACGTCAGTCGCTTGCGTCCAACTAAGTTTCTCGACACTGAGGATGCAGTTTTAGCAGATTTTTGGCTCCAAGATTTTGAGGCCATCCTGGATGCGACTAAGACCCCCGAGGACGAGAAGGTAGTAGTTATAAAGCTACAGCTAACAGATCTTGCCCAAGATTGGTAGGCAGTACAAGAAACGGTGCTTCTAAAGCCCACCAATTGGAGGACGTTCAAGGAACGCTTCCAAGAGGAGTATTTCCACACAACTGCTAAGTTTTAGCTCCAGCAGCAGTTCATCAACCTCCGTCAGCAGACGAGATTCGTTGACCAGTATGCGACCGAGTTTTGCCGACTTAACTGATTTTCTTCTCATATGGTAGCTTTCGACGAAGACCGATTCAAGAGATTTGAGCAAGGTCTTCACCTAGAGCTCCAGCAATTTATGGTGGGCCATAATTATGCCACATATGATACAGTACTCAGGGCGGCTAGGTCACAAGAACTTGTCGGTTAGAGATTAGTAGCAAGGACCGGAGGCCAGAAGAGGTACCACTCATCTATGAGAGGCATCAGTATTTAGTCGTCACTTCCAGTACCAGCAGTCAGATATTCTCGTCCGCCTGTACCTCCCGCATCGACTATAATCTCAGTACAGTTCATAAGGCAGTCAGTATCAGCAGGATGTAGCCACTGTGGCAAGCCAGGGCATACCAGAGACCAGTCTAGGAGGACCAACGACTAATTTCTCAGATGTAGGGCATACGACCACCTGATTAGTTCATGCCCGCTTCTGTATCCTGAGGCTTCTTCAGTCCGACAGTTGCCAGCTCTGACCCAGGCAGGGATTGTAGGCCCGAGGGGACCAGCATTAGAAGTTCGACCACTAGACTAACGTCATCTTCTAATGTAGACTTAGCAGTTCTAACAGCAATATTCAGCTCAGTTTGTGCAAGTCCAGTAAGCCCAACAAGCAAGGCAGAAGCAGCAGCAAGTTAGGGTCGCAACCCCTAGGCGTGCGCGTATAGAAGGTTTTGGCATTCTATAGAAGTTGTTAGCCGAAGGCGCTACGATAGTAGGTGAGATTTTTGATCTTCTTTTAGTTTGTATTATCTTTGGGTTCTTGTTGAACGATCTTGTATTCTTTTATGCCAGAGTACAATAGTCGGCTCGATCCCTTCATTGAGCAGAGACGAGTTTCTTATCCTGCTCTTCCGCCTCCGTATCTCATGGTATATGATATTCATCATGTATCCCGATTGTGAAGGTACGTCCTGGATTAGAGTCATGATCTCGATATAGTCATTGGTATCGACTTAACTTAAGGCTTAGCTTTTGTCCATTTTGTGAGTCAGCATAGACAAGCTATGAGACTCGTCTCACTTATCTAGTATATGTACCCGATATATGCGTATTATACATATATAGCTCATTTATTGTTTAATTTCTTATATCATGCTTTATGCTATTCATGCATTATTTAGGTTATTTTTGTAAGTTTCCCTTAATTGTATGCTTTGGACCGTTGGTCCCTTGTTTTTTGGTGTATGGCTGTGATAAACCCGAGTGAGGGGTATGAATTATGATCTAATGGCCTACAATCCTAGCTCTTCCTATATAAAAAAAATCTTATTCTATTTCCTCCACTCTTTTTTTCTTACATTTCTCTTTCCTTCTTTATTTCTTCTCCAGCAGAGAGCAGCAACCTAGATCGACCTTGGCCGTGGGTGACCTTGGTAGTATTGGTATTAGGCTAGAACTTGTCCGTAGGCAAGTACATCTTGCCAACCAAAGGAACAACCACGGATCTTGCTTTGATTCTTAGTATAACTTGTTTTAATCATTTGATCGATTTTACTTTTGGGAAACACTTAGAACTTGTCTCATTGATGATTTTATTTTTCTTGAATTGGATTGCTCATGGAGCCCGAGAATAGCAAGTCAGAGAATACAAAGTTAGCCTAAGAATGCATAAAAAAAGTACGCATGAAAACTTTGTCCCATAAAGCGAAGTTCCAGTGAGCGCACTTGTGTGTATTTCACAATTTTTTTAGAAAGTGTGCCAAGATATTTTGAGTACTCTGGGCACACTTTTCTACTCCTACGTACGTTTGTACTATGGCAATTCTTTCAAAATTATGTCAATCCTACTTGGCGTACTTTGAATGGATCTACAAATTATCAAGAATGTACACCACTGCTTAAATAGCCAAGTTAGTGCACTTTGCAGATATTGCAGAGTTGGCGCACTTTGTCGCTTCTGGAGAATGACGTACTTTGTTGTGTTGGTGCACTATGTGGCATTCTCCAGAGATGACGCACTTTATAGCCCTTTATAATTCCTTAATGACTAAGCAATGACTTCATACCATTCTCGAAAATTGTATTCTTGACTGCACGGTTGTCTCTACTGCTGTGCCATACCTTGGAACTTATGTTTTGTCTTTTAATAGACCTCCCTATGCTTGTTTGTGCGCCAAACCTTACTACTGGCATACTTGATGAAAGTGCACCAAGTTCATAGCTTGGGTACTTTTATTTGTGCACCAATGATAGATTTATGTGTCAAGCTCCTGGCTCACGCACTTCTATCATTGTACGCCAACGTTTTAGAAGTGTACTTTAGTATGATTTGTGTGCCACCTTTTGCTCGGAGTACTTTTATATCAAAGTGCGCCAGAACTGTCCGGATTAGTGATTTGTGCACAAAAATTATTTTTGGCCATTTATGCACCAATACTCTTTTTGGCCATTTGTGCGCCAATAGTAGTTTTGGCCCATTATGCGCGAATATTATTTTCTTGCCTGATTTATTGTGCCAACCTTGAATTGATAATTTATGCACCTGTATGCCAGTATTCTCTTTAGTATGCTTAACTATTGATGATTCTCTGGTTCTCTTTTATCCTGTTATTTTAGTTAATCCTGATTATTTTCTGGATATAACATTCTTGATATTGATCTTGATTTTCTGACATGATATAGTGATTGTACACTATAACTGAACTCCTAAATCTTGATACTGTACTGATAATCTTGATCCTGTATTGCTAATCTTGATCCTGTACTGATAATCCTAATCATATACTGATAATCATGATATTGTACTGATAATCCTGATAATGGCTAGACGTAGTGCACTCCTGACTAAAAAATTCATGTAACTATCCTGATAAAGGCTATTAGTAGCACCTGTATTACATGACATGTATCCCCGTAGTTGATTTTGATTGTACTCGTCAAGATACTGTTATGTCTTGCATAATGTCTAAGGCAGATTCCTGAGCACCATGGTCGGGAATCCTTGATAATTGTCTAGGTTAATAACTAGAATAATAATCTAGATAGCATCTAGAGAGATTTTTTGGCTATATGCAATCCCGGTATCCCAATGACACCTGATGGATTTGGAGCTCTCCGTCATAAGGGGCACACTTCAAGCACACCGATGAGTGTTGCACTACTAAAAAAAATAAGAAAATAATTATACCTCATAAACCTGTACTATGTACCCGTTCGCCTGGATAACTCGGATAGTTTGCAGGACTTATGGTTGTAAGGAATCTCAAACTGCATGTGTTAGTAACTAGGACTGTGATAACCCTAGTTAGCTAATGATAGCAAGCCGTAAGGCATGATTGGTCGTGATTGATAGATTATCAGTCTAGTCTAGTCCTGTCCTGATTTAAATTAGCAGCTGATCCAAAAATAGTAACCGGAATACTGATTTCAGATGTGCTTGTTTAAATACTCCAAAACTATTTTACTGTTACTTTACCTATTATTCTTACTGATTTGTCTGCATGCTAGTTTTCGTTCATAAGTTTGGCTCCCTTATGGTACATGATGTTTTAGGGTCCGACCCTACTGGTTTTTGTATGGCCAGATATCGGAGCAGGACCACAGGATCTCTCGTACTTTCCTCCTCAAGATGGTGAACACCAGGAGCACTCGGTGCCATGAGTGGGTTCCTCTTTCATCACCCACTTGACCTTGTATAATTATTCTTTTAAGGCATTTAGCCACCGAGCACGTATTTAGCTCATATTTTGGGACTTGACATTCTAGCCTGCGGGCCTACATATTAAGTATATTCTAGACTATAGCTAGAGCTGATCATATAATATTGTACTATGCTAGTTCTTTATTTTGGTAACTAGTTCATGATCATATGTGTATGTATAGTTTGGGATGCTTTACTATTATATGTTGGTGATTATACATCTTGTAAACTTGTTGCTTATTGAGATTGAGACACCTAGGATTCTTGACTCAGGATTGCGTAATGGATTATAGAGTAAATCCTCACATGTCTAGACAGTCATGACCGTATCTTGGGGTATAGAGTACTCTAGTATATGTAGTTGGCTTTATCAGCCCTCGCTCTCCTGTATTCTGATTTTGGGGCATGACACAAGCGAGGACGAATTCCTATTTGACTGGCTTAGGGGTATATGTATTCATATGCCTCCATTTTTCTGTATGTGATTGTGTGTAATTATTAATTTCTGTAGTTATTTCTTTTATTCTAGTTATTTGCTTGATGTGATTTATATTCTGACAAGTGATTTGTGATTTCCTGAGCCTTCTAGCGTGTTTTCCATCTCGACTAGCCTTGGTAAAATTCTGAGGAAAATATTTTTCTAAGGAGGGTAGAGATGTTAAACCCATTTTCAGATTTGGTATTTTTTGAATTTGTGATATTTAAATTTATTTTCCTGATATTGTATTTCTGTTGTAATTGTATGATGGTTCCTGTCATTTATATATATTTTTTTGTCTGGAGAAACTATCCAAGACCAGTAGAATACCAATTGATATTTCCATAGACCCGGTTTAGGACCCGCATGTAGACTGGATACCTGGTTTGGTTCATCTTGGTTGAACCCATGGCTAAACCATTCTCATCTACCCTTATATATATATATATATATATATATATATATATATATATATGAGTGTTTTGTCTCTCCTCCCTTTTATTCTTTATTTTACTCTTTCCACTTTCTTTCTTCTTTCTCATTCCTTTGCTCATTTCCCTCAAGACCAAACCCTAACCCTCGGAAGAAGTTGTTGTGACTTGGACCGTGAGAGGAAGAGGCTAAGAAGCCACTCCAGGCAAGTACATATTTCTCAATGGTAAAGCCACTCCAGCCATCTATTTTAGTTATTGAAGTTTTGGTTTTGGTGGATATATTTGAGTAGATCTGAGTTTCAAGTTAAGATTTTTCATGGGTTCCATGATTTTTTTTATCTATTAAAACTAGTTATTTTTGAAAAATAATTGTTCCATGTTGTGAAGAATTAAATTTCGTACGATTTTGACTTTTGTTTCACTTGATTTGGAGTTAAATATGCGTCGAACATTCTATGCGTCAAGCAGTCCATGAGGCAAATTGACCATGAGTACCCGCTGAACACGGTAAGGGGGATAGCATCTCATGACGGGATCCACTAGTACCAACTCGTGTAACAATGTGTCAGAATCAAGTATCACAGTTCTAGAACAGGTGATATAAACGCTATCATGAAATGGAAACTATCAGAGGTAGGTACTCGCCTGATGTCCTGAGCAACTGATGAGGATCGAGATCCGGACCGGTGTCGCAAGGACCTATTGCGAAAAGCAGAATTAAACAGGGTTCTAAGAATTTAAACTGATATAAAATAATTAAAAATAGGCTTCTAGGGCTATTCTAGGTCGAACGGGTCAAACCAGTGAAATTTGGGTCAAAAAGTCAACCCGTGGTCCAAAAAGTCAACTCTAGGTCAAAACTAGGTCAAACATTGACTTTTACGGTCAATGGGGACAATTATGGTCAAAGCTAGGTCAAACTAGGGTGCCCCTGAAATTCTAGGTCAAACCGAGCTCATTAAGCTACTAAACTCTCAAACTCGCCTAATCGAGATACCGGGATACCCTCGGTATCCGATACCTCGCCCTAGGCTACGCACCCCGCCTAAACCCGCTAAAACCTATGCTAGCACACGTAAATATATATACATAAACATATTAAAATCATTCCAATACATTTCCTAGGCTAATGCTCAAATACCCCGCTCGAAACTCAATACCTTGGATATCTCAAGGTATTGAGATACCTCGGTATCTCAAGGTATTGAGATACCGCTCTCAAACCCCTATAACTAGCTATCTAGCTAATAATTATATACCTAGTTATTAATCTAGGCTAGAGAATATATATATCTACCATATATTTACATATCTAAGTATCTATATACATATATATATAGATATCCACACACACATATACAAATACCCATTACCTTACCTATACATATATATAACTATAGGTATATAGATATCTATATCTTAGATAGATATATATCTGAGTATCTAGCTATCTATCTACCCGTCTAACTATCTATCTACCTATCTAGGTAACTATCTATCTATTGATAGATATATCTATCTATTTAAGTATCTAATCTATAATACTATCTATCTTACCTATTTATCTATCCATCTACCTATCTTATTATCTATCTAACTATCAGCCTATTTATCTAGGTAACTAACTAACTAATCTATCTATTAAACCCTCTAACTAACACACTCTCCTCGCTACATGCTAGCTGCTACTGCTGGAGCTTGCTGCTGCTGCTGCTGCTCCCTCTTGCTGCTGCTGTGCTGCTGCTGCAGTGCAGCAGCAGCTGCTGTTGCTGCAGTGGCTGTTTGCCCCCCTCCATCTCACAAACACACACACACACACACACACACACACACACACACACACACACACACACACATACACACTCCTATATACACACACATATATATATATATATATATATATCACTCTCTATATATATATATATATATATATATATATATATATATATATATATATATATATATATATATATATATATATATATATATATATATATATACCACTAGATAGATATATATACACTTATATATATACTCTAACACACACACTAACACACTCACAAACACTAATACGCACACACACTTAAACACATATCAACACACACACACACACACACACACACACACACACACACACACACACACACACACACACATATATATATATATATATATATATATATATATATATACACCCTCAAATATATATATACACATACACATTTTTATATATATATATATATATATATATATATATATATATATATATATATATGAATATATATATATATACATATATATATATATATATATACATATATATATATATATATATGTATACATATATATATATATATATATACATATATATATATATATACATATATATATATATATATATATATATACACATACACATACACATTTATATATATATATATATATATATATATATATATATATACATATACATATACACACACAAGCACACTAATACATATACATATATATACACATAGACATATACATACACAAGCACATAGATATAAATACACACACATATATATAAATATATATACATAAACACACATACATATATATATATATATAGACACTTATAAATATATATCTATATAAAGACACAAACACCACTCAACCACAACGCACAACCACGCACACAACACTCTCCAACGCACGTCCAACGGCCCCGACACTCACAAATAACCTAAAATATATAAAATATAACTCGAAAACTCTAGCACACACTCCCTGATACTAATCCAACGCGCACACAAGCCCGAAACTAGAAAATCATGCCGAAATGGTCGTTCGGTCATTTCGACGAACACGTGGTGCGCGGTTCGGAAAACCTCCTGAAACGCACACCAAACGAACTCGAAATCGGCCCAAAATTTATCCACGGGTTCTAAAAGATGTCTAGATCCTAAAAAAAGTGCTACCGCATCGATTCTAGGCCCGTGGCGGAAACGCATACTCACTTAGAATCGGCGACGACGAAAAACCCTAATTTTGCCCGAAACGCCCGTTTCTCCGCGATACGACTTCCCGTGTTCGAACGAAGACACACACTCACCCTCAAGACACCCAACAACGTCTACCTAGGTCCGTCTAACCTAGGGCATCACCCAAAATTGGGCCAATTTCGGATTACACCCAAAATTGACACAAAACCTAATGTCAAAGTCTCTAAACTCAACCAAACTAGTTCCAACTTTCTCCCACGGGAAGGCTTAGGGTCTAGGAAGCTTCTACAATACTAATTATACTACATAAAAGTAATTAGCAAGGGAAAAGTTAGGGTTTACCTCTTGGGAGTTGAAATCCCAAGGCCAAAGTCTCTGATCTACTTGAAATCACCTCCCTCAAGCTCCAAGCCTCCAATTCTAGCGTCCATACTAAATCTAGGCTCCACACACCTAGGTTAGGGAAAATGTAAGGTTAGGGTTAGCATGAAGAAGAAGGAATGGAAGAAAGAAGGAAGAAAAAGGAAGAAAAAGGAAGAAGAACTCACTTTGGAAGAAGAAGGAAGAAGGAAGAAGAAAGAAGAAGTGGAGAAGAAGAAGAAATATGAAGAAGAAGTGAAGAAGAAGTATAATACAAAGGGGGTGGGGGCTGCTGCTGGTTCTCACGGGAAAATGGGGGTAGGTAGGGCCGGCCATGCTAATAAAGGGGTTTTCACAATTTTCAAATGCCCAAAACGCCCCCCCTCTCACTTGGTTTTGAGTTCCGGGTTCCAAAATCACTCAAACTAGCCCCCAATCTCTCCAACTAACCCACTAAAAATATAATAAATATTTGTAAGCTCTAAAATAATCCTCACAAGGGTGTTGGTCGGGTCGGACATGGGTCCACTAGGGTCTGACATGGGTCCAGGCTAGCCAAAACCCTAAACAATCATTAAAAAAATAATACAATCACTAAATAAATATAAATATAATTAATTAAATACAATACAAAATTTACCAAAAAAAACCCTATTTTCTAGAATTGGATAGTGACAAGCCTACCCTCCTTAAAATAATTTCGTCCTCAAAATTAAAAAGACGAAACTAGGACAGGAATACAAAGAAAGAACCATACCTCAGGGCTCGAAGAGATAGGGGTATCGCTCGCGCATTTCATCCTCCCTCTCCCAGGTCGACTCACCTAGAGAGTGGTGCCTCCACGCGACGCGAACCAAGGGAATAGTCTGGTTCCTCAACACCTTCTCTCGCCGATCCAAAATCTCCACCGGCTGCTCTAGATAGCTAAGAGTAGGGCCCACCTCGATCTCTGAGTGATCCAATATGTGACTGGGATCCGTCACATACCGTCTCAACTGTGACACATGGAACACATCATAAACTCCCTCCAGCGTAGGCGGCAACTCAAGCCTATACGCCACGTCACCGACCTTCTCAAGGATACGGAAGGGTCCGACAAAACGTGGGCTAAGCTTCCCGCCTCCACCGAAGTGAATAGTGCCCCGCGTCGGAGAAATCCTCAGGAACACAAGATCTCCAACCTAGCACAAACAAGGTCTCTGTACTTAGTCTTAAAAAAATAATCACAAGCAAACACAAGAACAAAATCTAGATTCTAAGCTATACCTCGAACTCCAAAGGTCTCCGGTGGCTATCGGCCCAATGCCGCTGCCTGTCCTGCGCCACCCGAAGTCTATCTCTAATGAGCTTGACCTTCTCTGCTGCATCAACCACCATCTCCGGGCCAAGCAAAGCTCTCTCGCCTACATCATCCCATGATAACGGAGTGCGATACCTCCGTCCATACAATGCCTCAAAAGGTGATATCTCGATACTGGCTTGGTAGCTGTTGTTGTAAGCAAACTCTACCAAGTGCAAGTGATCCTCCCAAGAGCCTCTGAAATCCAAAACACAAGTTCGAAGCATGTCCTCAAGTGTCTGAATGGTCCTCTCTGACTTACCATATGTCTGCGGGTGATATGCAGTACTAAACTTGAGCTGGGTGCCCAAGCTAGCCTGCAGACTCCTCCAGAAATACGAAGTAAAACGACTGTCCCGATCTGATACTATGCTCACAGGAACTCCATGCAGTCTGACTATCTGGCGCACATACATCTCTGCTAGTCTCTCAGTAGACATACCCACTTTGAATGGTAGAAAGTGGGCCAATTTGGTCAACCTGTCTACGATGACCCAAATCGCATCATTCCCGCTTGGAGAACGGAGAAGTCCAGAAACAAAATCCATGGTCACATGCTCCCATTTCCACTCCGGAATGGGTAATGGCTGGAGTAATCCTCCTGGCCTCTGCCTCTCCACCTTCACCTGCTGGCACACTAAGCATCGGGATATGAAGCGTGCTACCTCTCGCTTCATCCCGTACCACCATACATGTTGTCTCAGATCTCTATACATCTTGTTGGAACCTGGATGCATAGAGTACTGGGATCGATGTGCCTCCTGGAGAACCTCCTCGCGCAATGACCCACTCGGCACACACAACCTGGTACCGTGCCGCAAGGAACCATCATCAGCAATGGTGAAGTCATCTGACAATCCCATCTGAACCTGCGCCCTGATGCTCCTTAGGGACTCATTCTCAAACTGTGTAGCCCTGATACGGTCTACCAACAATGACTGAATCTGCAGTCCCCACATCTGCATCTCAACTCCAGGCACTATCACCTCAATGCCCAAGCTCTCTAGATCTGCCAGAAGATAACGATCTGTAGTCAGGCACATAGCTACCGAATACCTACTCAACGCATCCGCAACTACGTTCGCCTTCCCTGGATGATACTGTAACGATATGTCAAAGTCTTTCATCAACTCCAACCATCTCCTCTGCCTCATGTTCAGCTCTTTTTGGGTAAACACATACTTCAAGCTCTTGTAGTCTATGAAGATCTCCACACACTCTCCGTATAAATAGTGTTTCCACAACTTCAGAGCAAAGATGACCGCTGCCAACTCCAAATCGTGGGTAGGGTAGTTCTTCTCATGAGGACGTAATTACCTAGAAGCATAGGCAATCACCCTCCTATTCTGCTGCAATACACAACCCAGTCCCTTCCCTGATGCATCACTATAGATAGTGAATCCTCCAGAACCTGATGGCAACGTCAACACTGGAGCTGTCGTCAACCTCCTCTTCAGCTCATCAAAGGAGATCTGGCACTCCTCTGACCAAACAAACTCCACGTCCTTTCGAGTCAGCCTGGACAACGGCTCTGTAATCTGGGAAAAATCCTGAACAAATCTCCTGTAGTAACCTGCCAGTCCTAAGAAACTCTTGACCTCGGCTACTGAACTCGGAGCACTCCATTCCTCAACTGCCATGATCTTTCTCGGATCCACCGAGATACCCTCTCCAGTCACTACATGACCAAGGAATTCTACCTTGTCAAGGAAGAACTCGCACTTCGAGAGCTTTCCATAAAGCTTCTCCTTCCTGAGAGTCTCCAGCACTATCCTCAGATGCTCCTCGTGTTCCTCTGGGGTCTTCGAATACACCAAGATGTCATCTATAAACATCACCACAAACCTGTCCAGATGCTGATGGAACACCTTGTTCATCAGATTTATGAACACTGCCGGGGCATTAGTCAACCCAAACGACATCACCAAGAACTCATACTGTCCATATCTGGTCTGAAAAGCTGTCTTCGGAATATTCTCCTTCCTGACCTTCACCTGGTGGTAGCCTGTCCTCAGATCAATCCTGAAAAATACCCTCGCTCCGCTCAACTGGTCAAAAAGATCATCAATACGCGGCAGCAGATACTTGTTCTTGATTGTGAGGTTGTTCAGAGCCCTGTAGTCGATACACATCCGTATCGACCCATCCTTCTTCGGCACAAAAAGTACCGGAGCACCCCACGGAGAAGAACTAGATCTGATAAATCTCTTGTCCTGAAGCTCATCCACCTGCTTCTTCAACTCTATCAGTTCACTGTTGCTGACTCTATAGACGTGC
Organism: Iris macrosiphon; assembly: GCA_036927795.1. Classification (NCBI taxonomy): domain Eukaryota; kingdom Viridiplantae; phylum Streptophyta; class Magnoliopsida; order Asparagales; family Iridaceae; genus Iris; species Iris macrosiphon. The sequence continues at coordinate 37,367,495 of JAYESA010000009.1, read as the reverse complement.
TGGGATATCGGCTCCGCGCATGGCACCAAGTCTATAGAGAACTCCACATCTCTGTCCGGAGGTAACCCTGTCAACTCCTCCGGAAAGACATCCATGTACTCCTCTATTAGTGGATGTAGCAACCTTGGCTCTACCACCAGTGCTCCGCAGAAGACTTCCTCGGTCTGCTCCGCTACTCCTCTGGCAAACTGAAACTCTGGCTCACCTGGCGGACTAAACAAAACTCTGCCTCCACGACAATCTATACTAGCACAATGCGTACTCAACCAATCCATCCCGAGTACAATATCGTAGCTCGGAAGTGGCATTACGAGAAGGCACACACTCAACTCTCGGCCTCCCAAGGTAACTTTCTGGTCTCTGCAGACATCACTGACTAGGATGATACCACCCCCGGTCGTGATCTTGCAGAGTCTAGCTAAAGGTTCAGCAATAAGATGGTGTCTAACAGCAAAAGATACAGACACAAAGCTATGGGAAGCACCGGAATCAAATAAAGCAAGTGCTGGAATGGAATCAAGAAGAACAGAACCTGAGATCACATCACCAACGGGCTCGACCTCGTCTACTGTCAGGGCAAAAGCTCGCCCCTACTGTCCTCCTCGGTGCTGCTACTGGTGCTGGGCGAACCTCTGCTGCTGAGTCTGCAAAGGCTGTCCTCTCTGCTGCGCTGCAGGTGCTCTGGCTGGTGCCCTCTGAGTGGCTCCTCCACCCTGAGCTGTACGGGCAAGCGCTAAAGGACAATCCTTCAGCTGGTGATCTGCTGCGCCACACAATAAATATCTGCCCAGCCTCTTTCTGCATATGTCCCATCCGTGCCCTGGCTTCTTACAGAAAGGGCAAACGATGGGTTATCTCTGGCCCTGCTGCTGGCCCTGCCTCTGCTGCTGGGGCGCCTGCCAGAATGGCGTACGACCCTGACCCTGGTGCTGCTGGGTCTGCTGGAATGGCCTCTTGGCTGGGTCTGCACTGCTGCTTGCTCTTGAAGCATCTCTGTCCCTCTTTGTCTTCAGCTTTAAATCATCCTCAGCCCTCTGTGCGTCGCTGACAATCTGCTCGAAGGTCGCCTCGTGGTCGCTCCTCGTCAAGGACTTGACCGCCATGACCAAGCCCTTGTGGAACTTCCGCGCCTTTGCTGCCTCAGACAATCCCTCAACAAATCTGCCCAGACGGCAGAACTCTACTGCATACTCGTCCACTAGCATATTCCCCTGGACGAGCGCCTCGAACTGACTCTCTAAAGCACTGAGAGCCACATCCGGGAAGAAATTCTCCTTGAAAAGCTTCTTGAAAGCCTCCCAAGTCAATCCCGGAACTGCTATCCGCGTATCCATGCGGTACCAAGTGAGGGCAAGGTCGAACATCTGGCTGCCCGCTGCCTCGATCTGCATGCTGGCTGGGACCATCGCCAGCCTGAAGATGCCCTCTATATGCTCGATCCAGTCGTCGTCATACAGGATCCCCTCTGTACCGCAAAACTCCTTGGGCCGCATCCTCTGGAAGTCGATAATAGTGCCCGGCCTAGGGTACTGAGCCTGCTCTGGCTGTGGCTGGATATGAGCTACTCTGTCATCCGCTGTCATAGCCACCTGATGAGCATTCTCAATGCCCATCCTCATCATATCTGCCTGGCGGTGCTGCGCATCCATCATCTCTCGGAAGAATGCAAACAACTGCGTGGCATCCACTGGTGCAGGCGGTGGTGGAAGAGGTACCACCGGAACAACTAGGGTGACTCTCGGATCAATGGGAGTAAGGGGATCTCCGAGAGAAACAGACGCTCCCTCAACCGCAGGAGTGGCGAGTGGAGCGGTAGCGGCTGCCGGAAGTCGAGCAGGACGAGAGGTGGCAGACCTCTCGATGGCAGCTACTGGGACGGTGCGCTGAGATCTGGTCTTCGGAGGCATCCTGAACACAGATCAAAAGAAGTCAATACAGTACAAGAAACGATATCATCAAAGAAGGACAATAATATTGCAAAAGAAACAATTTCGGAAAAATTAAAGATAGCATAAGGAAGCAGGAAGAGTCTTAGTTGTGATTAAGCACACACTCTCTCAGCCTATATCATATATCCTATTGCAGGTAAACCTAAAAACTAGACCTGCATGGGCCGCCACCAAAAATGTGTCACGACCCGCACCCAAAAATCGGGCATGAGCCGTGGGTACGTCCAACCTACGCCGCAAAATCGGCGGTAGAACGCTCTAAGGTCTGTTCTTGGTCAACCAACTATCTATATGTCTCACAGAAAATCTGCCATGACCTCTCCAAAAGGAGGGCAACCACACAATATATATATAATCTCTCAATCACAATAACTAGGGGAAGAAATATAGCACGATATGATATCAAAAAGGAAACCAAACCAAAGAGAGCAAGATAATATCCAAAAATATACAATAAAGGCCATAATAGCTACAACATCTCACAGCATCAAAAGAATAAGTACAATCATCCAGAAAATAAACCACTGGGAACAACCCAGGAAACCCACCTAGCTAACTAGGGCGCTAACGGTGTCTCCTCGGCGCACTCCTCCTCGATCTCGGGGTCACAGCACTCGTTAACACCCGGCCCGTAGAACGTCGGGCAATAGTCCTCGGGATCATCTGGAAAAAATATGCCCAGTCAGGACTGGAGCGAAGTACATAACTCTGAAAGCAACTCCAAATACATGGTAAGGTGTATATGACGAGCAAAAGAAAAGTATACAAGATGCACAGAAAATAAATATATGCTGGAGCACAATAAGTAGCTGCAATATAAACAGGAGAACAATACAAGTAGTGGAAAAGTAACTGCAGGTGAGAATCATGAATACTAGCTAAGTGCCTTGAGCACAAGTTCGTTATGTGATCGGCTTAGGTTGCACATGAAAAATACTACGATAACTCCGTTATGCGTGAGTTGCATAACCGATATACACATGAATACTGTTTGGCTTTGATCACATAACCAACTCCTACTCCCCTCCCCCACTAATACTCTTGGATCCAGCCACAACACGCTACGTACATGATAATAGCTCACGCACACGAAGGCGAGAGCACAAGAAGCACATGATAGCACATGAGAATCAATACCCGAAGTACATAATGAAATACACGTGATAGAGTGCCCGCTGAACACGGCAAGGGGGATAGCATCTCATGACGGGATCCACTAGTACCAGCTCGTGTAACAATGTGTCAGAATCAAGTATTACAGTTCTAGAACAGGTGATATAAACACTATCATAAAATAGAAACTATCAGAGGTAGGTACTCGCCTGATGTCCTGAGCAACTAATGAGGATCGAGATCCGGACCGGTGTCGCAAGGACCTATTGCGAAAAGCAGAATTAAACAGGGTTCTAAGGATTTAAACTGATATAAAAATAATTAAAAACAGTCTTCTAGGGCTATTCTAGGTCGAACGGGTCAAACCGGTGAAATTTGGGTCAAAAAGTCAACCAGTAGTCCAAAAAGTCAACTCTAGGTCAAAATTAGGCCAAACGTTGACTTTTACGATCAACGGAGGCAATTATGGTCAAAGCTAGGTCAAACTAGGGTGCCCCTGAAATTCTAGGTTAAACCGAGCTCATTAAGCTACTAAACTCTCAAACTCGCCTAATCGAGATACCGGGATACCCTCGGTATCCGATACCTCACCCTAGGCCATGCACCCCGCCTAAACCCGCTAAAATCTATGCTAGCACATGTAAATATATATACATAAACATATAAAAATTATTTCAATACATTTTCTAGGCTAATGCTCAAATACCCCGCTCGAAACTCAATACCTTGGATATCTCAAGGTATTGAGATACCTCGGTATCTCAAGGTATTGAGATACCGCTCTCAAACCCCTCTAACTAGCTATCTAGCTAATAATTATATACCTAGTTATTAATCTAGGCTAGAGAATATATATATCTACCATATATTTACATATCTAAGTATCTATATACATATATATATAGATATCCACACACACATATACAAATACCCATTACCTTACCTATACAGATATATAACTATAGGTATATAGATATCTATATCTTAGATAGATATATATCTAAGTATCTAGTATCTATCTACCCGTCTAACTATCTATCTACCTATCTAGGTAACTATCTATCTATTGATAGATATATCTATCTATCTAAGTATCTAATCTATAATACTATCTATCTTACCTATTTATCTATCCATCTACCTATCTTATTATTTATCTAACTATCAACCTATTTATCTAGGTAACTAACTATCTAATCTATCTATTAAACCCTCTAACTAACACACTCTCCTCGCTACATGCTAGCTGCTACTGCTGGAGCTTCCTGCTGCTGCTGCTTCACATGTGCTGCTGCTGCTCCTCTTAGAGCTGCTGCTGCTGCTCCCTCTTGCTGCTGCTGTGCTGCTGCTGCAGTGCAGCAGCAGCTGCTGTTGCTGCAGTGGCTGTTTGCCCCCCTCCATCTCACAAACACACACACACTCCTATATACATATCTCTCTCTCTCTCTCTCTCTCTCTCTCTCTCTCTCTATATATATATATATATATATATATATATATATATATATATATACCACTAGATAGATATATATATACACTTTTATATATATACTCTAACACACACACTCACAAACACTAATACGCACACACACTTAAACACATATCAACACACACACACACACATATAAATATATACATAGCTATATATATATATATATCAACACCTATATATATATATATATATACACACCCTCAAATATATATATATATATATATATATATATATATATATATATATATATATATATATATATATATACATATACACACACAAGCACACTAATACATATACATATATATACACATAGACATATACGTACACAAGCACATAGATATAAATACACACATATATATATAAATATATATACATAAATACACATACATATATAAATATATATATATATATATAGACACTTATAAATATATATATATATAAAGACACAAACACCACTCAACCACAACGCACAACCACGCACACAACACTCTCCAACGCACGCCCAACGGCCCCGACACTCACAAATATCCTAAAATATATAAAATATAACTCGAGAACTCTAGCACACACTCCCCGATACTAACCCAACACGCGCACAAGCCTAAAACTAGGAAACCACGCCTAAATGGTCGTTCGGTCATTTCGACGAACACGTGATGCGCGGTTCGGAAAACCTCCTGAAACGCACACCAAACGAACTAGGAATCAGCCCAAATTTTACCCACGGGTTCTAAACGATGTCTAGATCCTAGAAAAAGTGCTACCGCATCGATTCTAGGCCTATGGCGGAAATGCGCATGCATTTAGAATCGGCGACAACGAAAAACCCTAATTTTGCCCGAAACGCCCGTTTCTCCGCGACATGACTTCCCGTGTCCGAACGGAGACTCGCACTCACCCTCAAGACACCCGACAACGTCTACCTAGGTCCGTCTAACCTAGGGCATCACCCAAAATTGGGCCAATTTTGGATTCCATCCGAAATCGACACAAAACCTAATGTCAAAGTCTCTAAACTCAACCAAACTAGTTCCAACTTTCTCCCACGGGTAGGCTTAGGGTCTAGGAAGGTTCTACAACACTAATTACACTATATAAAAGTAATTAGCAAGGGGAAAGTTAGGGTTTACCTTTTGGGAGTTGAAATCCCAAGGCCAAAGTCTCCGATCTACTTGGAATCACCTCCCTCAAGCTCCAAGCCTCCAATTCTAGCCTCCACACTAAATCTAGGCTCCACACACCTAGGTTAGGGAAAATGCAAGGTTAGGGTTAGCATGAAGAAGAAGGAATGAAAGAAAAAAGAAAGAAAAAGGAAGAAGAACTCACTTTGGAAGAAGAAGGTAGAAGAAAGAAGAAGTGGAGAAGAAGAAGAAGTATGAAGAAGAAGTGAAGAAGAAGTAGAATACAAAGGGGGGGGTGCTGCTGGTGGTTCTCACAGGAAAATGGGGGTAGGTAGGGCCGGCCATGCTAATAAAGGGGTTTTCACAATTTCCAAATGCCCAAAACGCCCCCCTCTCACTTGGTTTTGAGTTCCGGGTTCCAAAATCACTCAAACTAGCTCCAAATCTCTCCAACTAACCCACTAAAAATATAATAAATATTTCTAAGCCCCAAAATAATTCTCACAAGAGTGTTGGTCGGGTCGGACATGGGTCCACTAGGGTCTGACATGGGTCCAGGCTAGCCAAAACCCTAAAACAATCATTAAAAAAATAATACAATCACTAAATAAATATAAATATAATTAATTAAATACAATACAATACAAAATTTACCAAATAAAAAAAAAAACCCTATTTTCTAGAATTGGGTAGTGACATCTCGGGCCACTCAGGATGGCGTGGAAGAGATTATCGCTGAGTCTTCGCCCACCACAATGTCCTCTTCCATGGCCGCTCGGACGAACGACCTTTTTGTACAGGCCGCTGGCGGAAGAGGGAAAGGCAGACACGTCTACGGCCCAGCTTTTTGGCATCGCAGATGTCGGTATACTCGAGACCTCCACCGCCAGCGTCTTCTGCTGCGGCACAACCTAATAGGATAGAGCAAATTGTTTTGACGATGACCATATTGCAGGCCACAGTGGTGGGTATGCAGGAGTCGATCAGCAGCATACAGGCCTCCATAAAGCATGGTTCTTCTGGTGTTCGTGCTCCTCCTTTTGTTATCCCTGGTGCCACGACATCTGGTCCTTATGGTGCCTTTGCTCCTCCCGCTGCTACTTATGGCCCTATTCTATCTGCTGATGCAGTGATAAAACTCCTAAGTTTATTATCGTCGGAGGCGTTAGGTTCACTACCATCTAAAGTAGTGAATGAAATTCCTTCTAACGTCCTCGAATGATTGCGTGACCAGGGAACACCGCCCGATCGATAATTTTCTTTATATTTAATATTTATTTGTGTTGTAGTAATCGCGGACTTGTGGATACTGTTTATTTGTGTTTTCGTGGTCGTGGACTTGTGGATGTTGTTCATGTACTTTGATTATTTTATTTGGACTTGTGGTCGTGGACTTATTGATGTTATTCATGTATGCGATTAATTTTATTATGTTAATTATATGTCTTTTCCAAATTATGTCTCGTGTGTGTTTCTAGCGTACGTTTGTGCCATTGAAGATCCGATTGGACAGAAATTCTACAGCGGATTGTGCTTGGTGGTTGATATATTGATAGTGTTTAACATATTTTATATGAACCAAATATGTTGGGATATCTGTATTTAAAAAAATTATAGTTATGCGCATATTAGCGACGGACATCCGTCGACTTAGCGGCTACCTACGACGTACTTGCGACATGCTAGCGACGGATACAACCGTCGCCAAGTAAATTTCTATTCTTAGGTGACGGATTACCGACAAATGTCGACGGACAGGCAACTTCCTCCCGACAGTAAGTAATATCGTTATTCCATTGCCAAATTTAGTATCAGACTTTTTTTAGTATTCGAAACATAAATAATGTCGCTATAGCGTCGCTAATCAAACGACTTTTTTGACACAAATCCGTCACTATCTAGACTTCATTATTAACTAAATTACTGTCGCTTATACGTTGCTAAAATGCAGCTTAATGAATCCGTGTTTGAAATGTCGCATAGATGTCAGCTAAATCGACGTCGCAATTATGCCAGTTTATAGTCAAAATTTTGATTGATTGGCGATGGAATCTTTTAGCGACGTGGCATTCACCAACGTATGTTTTTCGTCTAAATATCGTCGTTGGGTAGTCGCTAATAGTGAATATCGACATTTTGGCAACGAAAAACGTCATTGTTATTACTCTGTATTTTAGTAGTGTAGATTACTTTTGAATTCATTTAATATTTTCTTATGCTATTTTCTATTGATTTGTTTGTATGATGGTTTTAGTTCCTAAGTTGGCTCCCTTATGGTACTTTGCTGTTTTTAGGGTCTGACCTCACTGGTTTTGTATGACAGATTTTTGAGCAACACCACAGGATCTTTCATACTTTTTGTCTCAAGATGATGAACACGAGGAGCACCCGAGGATGTGAGTGGGTTTCTTCTTCATCACCTACCTGATCTTGTACATTATACTTTTGAGGCATTTAGTAACCGAGTATATTTTTAGCTCGTATTTTGAAACTTGACATGCTGCCTGCGGGCCTACATATAAAATATATTCTAGACTATAGCTAGAGCTGATCATGTAATATTGTACTCTTGCTAGTTCTTTATTTTGTAACTATCCTCATTGTCATCTATGTATGTATAGTTTATGATGCCTTACTCTTATATGTTTGGTGAACATATATCTTGTAACTTGATTATTTGCTTGAGATTGAGACACCTAGGATTATCTTGACCCAGGAATGACTGATGAATTATAGAGTAAACCCTCACATATCTTAGACAACCGCGATCGTATCTCGGGATATAGAGTACTCTGGTATATATAGCTGGCATTATTTTCCTCCGCTCTCATGTATTTTGCTTCTGTGATATTACATGGTTTAAGTGGTGGCCCATGCAGGTCTGAAATTCATAAGTGTAGGAGTTTACCGGTGTTTAGATGCATCAATCATGTTACTCATTGATCTTCTCCAATATAAACTCTATATCCCTGAAATCTTGACCCAATATCTGCTTGATCCTTGATCAATCATGTCCTTCTGATTTGATCTTTGTGTCCTTTATCTTCAAGGACATTGTTCCTGGTCCTTTTGATTTTCCAGTCTAAGTTCTTTTAGAAGCAGGACAACCCCCCAACCGACCAGCATATTCTTGAGGTTCAGCCTTAGCACTCTAGAGCATAGACCAGGATAGATCAGAATATGGAACCCCAGGTTCAGCCAGTACCTCATGTAGCGCCAATTCTACCAGTACAACCAATACCCAATGCAGAAGGAGATATTAGTGTGCTAATTGGTATCTTTAGAGAACTGCTAGTATCACGAGGACGTCGAGAAGATGCACTCACTCAGTCAGTACAAGAGGCTTTGAAAAGAGGAGGACCCCGTGCCAACAACTCGGTAAGCAACTTCAAGCTCCTTCAGCCCCCGTATGTCTATGGCACTAAGGATGTGATTGCCTCGGATGCGTAGCTTCAGGACACTGAAGCTCTCCTGGAGTCATCAGGAGTCTCGATAAGAGAGCAAGTGTCAGTAGTTCGACTGTAATTGCTAGGAGGATATGACTCAGATCTGGAACATACCTACGCAACTGAGACACATAAAATATATTGTGTACCTCATGTAGCGAAGGTGGAAGGGAAAGACGATAAGCAATATCGCCTATCCGCTCGAGAATATCACCTACATATCTGGGACTAAGCTTACCGCGAACCCCGAATCTAATGACTCAACGGGTAGGCAAAATTCGCAAAAATACGTGGTCGCCGAGACAAAACTCTAAGGATCTTTGATGCTGATCTTTCCAATGATGATGCCTATCTTGTGCAACCTGAAGTCGCTCTCTAATCTGCTTCACAACCTCTACTGTTTGCGTGATCATTTCAGGGCCTAACATCTTTTACTTACCAATATCGTCCTAAGCCAACGGTGACCTACACTTCATGTCGTACAGTGCTTCAAAAGGTGTCATCTGAATACTGGCCTGATAACTGTTATTGTACGAGAATTTTACCAAGTGAAGGTGATTTTCCCAAGATCTACCAAGATCTAAGGTATAGGCTCATAGCATATCTTCCAATATCTGGATAGTTCTTTCTGATTGTCCGTCTGTCTAAGGATAGTAAGTTGTGCTGAATCATAACTTGGTGTCCAAGCTCTAGTGCAAACTTTTTCAGAAATGAGAAGTGAACCGTGTGTCTCAATCTGATACGATACTTACTGGGATACTGTGTTGTATCACTAAGTATCGCATATATATTTTAGCTAATTATTCAGTAGATTGTCCTACTCGAAAAGGAAGAAAGTGAGCTACTTTTGTGAGATGGTCTACTATAACCCAAACTGTATCTTTACCAGTCGGTGATCAAGGTAAACCAGTCACAAAGTCCATCGTGATGTATTCTCACTTCCACTCTAGAATAGGAAGCGGTTGTAATAATTATACCAGTCTCTGTTGTTCTACCTTTACTTGCAGATATATCAGACATCACGATACGAAGCATGATATTTTTCTCTTCATTCTATTCTATCAAAAGTGTTGGTTGATATCTTGGTACATTTTTGTGCCTCCCGAGTGAATGGAATACTGGTAACTGTGTTCTTCAGTCATAACTTCTTGCCGAATATCACCGCTTGGATGCATAGTCGATTCCCAAACCTTAGCATTCCATCCGCATGTATTATCAACTCCTTCCTAAGACCTGAATCACATTCTTCTCTGAGCTTTTGAATCTTCGGGTCCTCCGCCTGAGCTAGCTTGATTCTATCTATCAATGTTGACTGAATCTGAAGGCTAGCCTGAACACCTGTACTATGTGAAAGTATTATGTCGATACCCATCTCTCTTAAGTCTTCTAGAAAATGTTTCTGAGTAGTCAACATAAATGCTCCACCTCTTCTGCTAAATGTATCAGCTACTACATTAGCCTTACCTGGATGGTACTGAAGTTTCATGTCATAATCTTTCAACAACTCTAGCCACCTTCTATGCCTCATATTCAGGTCCTTTTGCGTAAAAATATACTTCAGACTCTTATGATCCGTGAATGTTTCTACTCGATCACCATATAAGTAGTGTCTCCATAGCTTAAGTGCAAACACTACTGCTGCTAACTCCAAGTCGTGAGTTGGATAGTTTTTCTCGTGATCTCTGAGCTGCCAAGAAGCATACGCTATCACTCTCCCTTGTTGCATTAAAACACATCTAAGTCTTTTTTCAGATGCATCACAGTATACTGTAAATCCTCCAGAGCCTGCTGAAAGAGTAAGGATTGGAGCAGAGATTAACCTTTTCTTCAACTCTTTAAAGGCTATCTGATATTTCGCTAACCACACAAATTTAACTTTCTTGTGCGTCAACCGAATCACTCTGAATTAGTCGTTGGTACCAACTTATCTTATGAGGAGCAACCCGTATCCATTATGGATGGAAGAGAGAAAGTACTCAAGAATCGGACTATTTCGCTTGTCCGAGTGTCTTGGGTGTAAACTCCCTCACCCAAAATAGGTATCTTTTGTGTATTTTATATTACTTGTATTTATTTTAGATTATTTTCTTCAAATCAATTAAAATCAATAATTTTATTGGGATACTTCACCGTTGTTTGGACATTAATGATATATGATAGCCCCAAAATCTGTATCGCCCTTTATAGGAAGTAGCCTACACAGGAGGCACTACCTGTAGGATCTTTTTGTGGCACAAAAATTTGATCCATTAGCATTAGTATGACATTAGTGTAACAACCATAGATTATTGCGTTAAATATTTAGATATTATATATATAATTTATTTGTGGTTATTTTCCAATCTCAACTTCCTACAATTAGCATCCCGTAATTCTCTATGCCAAATTAGACAATTATTCTTTTTGTAAGATTTGCATATTATTTACTATTATCCTATTTTGTTGGATATCCATTTAGTTATTTACTTAGTTAATTGAATATACAGTTATTTGATTTATTATAACAACATAAATATCTAATTATTAATTATAAATATTTTATAAAAATATTTTGGGTGTAGTATTTTATTAAAGCTTTACAAAGTAAAATTTTCTAGAATTTATTTTTTGTGCAAATATTCTTTTTGGATTTTATTTTATAACCTCATATATATATGTAAATATATATGTTGATAAATATATAGTTAATAATAATAATAATAATAATAATAATAAAAGAAAAAGGAAAAGAAAAAGAAAGAAAATAAAAAAAAAAAAAAAAAAAATATAAAACCTAACCTAAACTAAAACCTACCCACACCAACCCGCAACAAACCCCCCTCCCGATCTCTCTCTCTCTCTCTCTCTCTCTCTCTCTCTATATATATATATATATATATATATATATATATATATATATATATATATATATATATATATATATATATATATATATACAAACCATCAAACCCTAACCTTAATCCCCTTCCTCCTGCGCCGACTCCCCGATGCCATCGTCAATCACCGCACCTGCCGGCGACCGCTGCCCGCGAGCGGACTGACAGTGCACAACTGCGACCCGACGTCCCCCTCTTCGAGGTGATATAACTATCTCACCTCTCATCCTTTTCTTGAGCGGTTTGTCCGTATACGTTCACAACCTAACCCTCTAGGATTTTTTCCAAGCGGGACAAGTTTTCGTGCTCTGGATTGGTCGAAAAATTGACTGAAAGTTGGTCGAAAAACTGTCCAAGAACATTCCAGAATTTTGACCCAAACCTCCATGTTCATGCCCAATTTGCCACCAACCTGTTTAATATTTTTAAAATCTAATTGATAGGTTTTCTTCTCAATATAACCAAGAATTTTACTGTTCTTTTAGTTTTTATTAGTTTATTTAATTTGTTAAATTATTCGACCTCCAAAACGACCAAAAACTTGACATTTTTAAAACTAAAATTTTGTGATACAAAGTACGCCCCGCCAAACGGGACCACCATATCGCGTACCAATTATACCTAAAGGTGTGTATCGTATATCCTGACGTGTGGCCTTTCGCAAAAGTTTATTCGGACGTGTGTGCGCGTCGGAATCAACCCGTATCCGTAAAAGTTTCCGTATCGTGACTTTTTGCAAACAATCACCCTACTTTGTGTACGCTCGTCGAAATATGACGAAACTTGCGCCATTGGATTCATGGTATCATAATGGTCCTGTGACCCAGATTTCACGCGATTTTGAGACAGTTGACCAAGCCGCCAATTCGCGGGTCCCACGGTTTGACTTGAAGGGCGAATTTGTAATCGGCTAATCAAAATTCAAAATTGGACATACCATTGAGTTTGTATCGATGTTTAGGATTTGTTTGACCTATAATTTATCCCATTTAGAGACCTTTATCTCTGGCATACTTTTCGGTGTAAAGTGGGCTACATGTGGACCTCGCTTTGACCCAAAATTACCGTTTTGCCCCTGTGTCCAAATTGGATGAAAGGGTAGACTTTTCTGGCTATCTCGCTGATTCTGGAGACTTTGGTGATATTTATTTTAGCATCCGGAGATGTTCATTCGGATGCCATAGTTTCTGATCCATTGTGCTTGACGTCTGGACGCTTACATTATGCAGCTTTTCTGCCAGGCAAGTATACCTTGCCATTGTACTATGATTTACATTCCATATAGTGCATGTATTTTATTTTTGTTATTTAGTTCATATATTTTAACTGTTATATAAATTGCGCATCCAAACATAACTTAGGTGCAATAACGGTGGCGTCGTATTTTGTCTTTATTATATATTATGCATATTAACCTAGTTTTACGAGACCATCCTATTATCATAAGGCATTCTTATATTTTATTTGGCCGTGACACATTTCTTACACGAGTTGTGAGTCTCATATAGATCATGCACTTACGTATTGACTGATCATCAGTACGTATGGGATGTGTGATAAGAAATAACTGCTAATAGAGATATGTTAGAAGACTTGGCAGTTATTAGAAGTGTCATCATGTCATGGATATAGCATGAATAGAACATGGGGTAGAAAGAACAACAAGTAAGGCGTTTGGGCTCCTTAGTACTTTTCTTGTGTAACCCGCACGTCCACCGGAGATGCGTGGTCAAATGACCACTATATTATCTACAAGCTCCTCTGATGTTCAAAAGACGTCATGCCTTTTAGGTCTCTGATTCTCCGAGAGAATTATGCCAATCCCATTTTAGCCAGATAGCCCACATGTTGGAAATTTATTCTCAAAGTGCATTCACATAGGCGGTTAGACGACCCTTTGGATATTTATTTTTAGTATTTTATTAGCATGCTTCTATGTATCTTGTTACGTCCCTCTGAGGACCTGGTCCCTTTCCAAGTGTAGACGATCATAACTATTCGCAAGAGCACGAATTAGGACTTGCTACTTCGTTATCTTTCGAGGAGGTCTTTCCTTCGAACCTCTCTGATCATTATATGATGTACTTATTATATTTACTTTTATATTCTAGTTTGGTAGTGGATTTGTCTCCATCCAACTATTAGTTCTTCTCGACTAGTTCATATTTGGTTTATTGACATATTTGATCATTTATTACTTTATGATTTTTGTGGATGAGATTTTATAATGCCCTGTGACTTGTGACACCTATATACCACTTATGAATTATTGTTCATAATACATCGTACGTATGTGTTATGGTTTCCATATATTGAAGTCTCTATATACATATGGCTAGAATACTTACGTACTCCTAGTCCTACGTATTTTGGGACTTGGGCGTGACATTTTTATGGTGGCCTTTGCAGGTCGAATTAGCCGTTTCGGTTAAGTAACTGTACCGAGCGGGCCTGCACCTAGGATTAGAGTTTTAGGTCTCATCCATATTTGACTATGACTCACCTACCTTCCATGACCTTCGAAGTTGTACTTGCTTAATTCTCTTGACATCGGTATCCATGTTTTCTCACCTCTTCCTATTTAATGTACTTCCCTAATAATTTCTTGAGTATAGCCTCATGCCAAAATATAGGAATCCTTGTTGTTAAAAGACAATTATGATAGCATGCCTACTAAGGAAAATAAATTAGAATATTGGCAGCTCCTAAAAGTTTAGCATACTTAATGAACCCTAGCATCCAATACCTATAAATTGATTGACCATTATCCCTTGATATTTAGGAATGACTTGAGAGTATTATAGACACTACTAGGGTTAGTTAGAAATTTGACCATACTGTTTTACCCTAGCATTGAGGAACCAATAGAAATCCAAGGTTGAATATTAGGACTAAACCTAACTTTCTTAGTGAGATAATAAAAGAGGACTATAAAATTTAGATTCTTGTCTTGATATTAGCAGAGTAGTACCTTAGGAAACCAAGAAGAATGAACCAATACCTTTGTAAGGGCAAGGGTACCCTACCTTCAGCTTAGTAGGTCCCCTAGAATCTATGATCATCGTTGAGTCATACTGTCATGCCCCAGTCCCAAAATATCGAGGGACTAGACACGTGATAATGGCCAGCAGCACACACCGATGGACAAACCCAATTTAATGGATCCATCGGGGCATACTTAAGCTGTAATATAACAATAAGTAGGTCCAATGATACACGTCACAGTCTATACTAATCTTATCCACAACAGATAAACACAGATCAAAGCCAGAATAATGCAAATAAAAATAAACTAGCATATCTCAATAAAAGTGTCTCGGTGAATAATCCGAGAATAAGTCTGGTATATCAATGAAATAGACTGAAAATAAAGAACTAGAAAGAGAAATAAATGAGTATCTCAAGCCAATACTCAGGAGAAGTCCTCTGGTACGATCTCGTCCTCTGATCCTGGTTCTGCTCCAATGTAGGCACCTGCTCGTGCTAATGCTAATGCTCCGGTCCCGTATACCTCGGGATAGATCTCGTCAGATAATCCTGGGGACATAATCCGGATCCAGGTCCTCAGGGGACATAGCAAGGTACAAGAAAGCTCATGCCAAAATAAATGCAGTACAGCAGATAATGAAACAATAAGGTAACTATATAACCAGCTAAGTGATATACAAGTGAGAGTTTTAGTCATACTCGGGCTGAGACTACTACATGATCAATGTCGGAGAAACCCATAGCAGTATTAGTATCACGACTCCAGTAGATATGCCGAAGCACCTCCAGAAAATAATATATATATATATAATATAATTAGCCTTTGATATGGTAATACTCTCCCCACCCAATGTAATCTCACGTCTCATGTCCATGACACGCATGATCAAAACTAATGCAGCAAGTCATATAATATCTAAGCATGTATCATGTATATGTCATAAACCTGTATCCTATACAAAATCACCATGAATATCTCAGGAAGATTCTATCTTATGTAAAGTGTAAAGTATCCTGGGGTATAGTGTACTTGGTAAGACAAGTACGAGAATGTAAAAAGGGTCACGAATGTCCATCTCTAGATGACAATACACAACACCGCGTACGGTGTTGGCACCCGACTAATAATCGGACGCTAAGTATGTCACATGATCCTAGGTTAAGCATGCACAGCAATATAATGAAGAAAGGAAAATATGTAACAATACTGCAGAGTTTGGCAAGGTACACTTGCCTGGGTTCTGGCTCCAACTGTAGCTCTGGTCTCAGTGTGATCTGCAGGTAGTACTCCGGTTGCTGAAATAAACAACACCATTAGATACAGAAAATATCAAATAGCTAAAAACGCTCGTCCTTACGTCCAATTTGGACACAGGGGCAAAAATGACATTTCTAGGTCAAAGCGGGGTCCACATGTGGGCCAATTTGCACCGAAAAGCGTGTCAGGGTCAAAGGTCTCCAAATTCCTCAAACTCAGTGTCTAAAAGTCAGGAACGATGATACGAACCCAACGGAACTTCCAGAATTGGATTCCGATGAGCCGATCACAAAATCGCCCGTCAAGTGGAGCCTGTGGGGCCCACGATACGCGATTTTGTCAACGTTCTCAGAATCGAACCAAACTTGGGTCACAGGACCAGCGTATTGCTATGAGTCTGATGGTGTAAGTTTTGTCTCGATCTGACATGTGTACACAAAGTTATAGCGTGTTCTAGAATGGACGGATACGGGGCGTTGTCGGCGGATACGCGTTGATTCCGGTGTGCCCGCACATCCAAATCAACTTCTGTGAAATCTCGCACATCCGTATCAACGTCGCGTACGTTTTGATAAAGACCGCGTGCGACCAAGTCGTCCTGTTTTGCGGGGCGCAATCAGTTCCGGGGTGAAACAGGGCGTTGTTTTTCCTGTTTTTGGATCGCGGTTTGCGATCACCACAGGACGCGATGCACCGAGCGGGTTGCACGGGCATCGAGGGGGTTACGTGGTCTACGTGTCACAACTGACGAAATAGAAATTGGATCAGCGAGGAGAGAGAAAACGCTATCTGAACAGGACTTCGTGAACGATGATTTCTCGTGTCCGGGTACTGTTTCGTGTCCGTATCGAGTTACTGTGTCCGACATGAAATGTGTCCTGTGCCGTGCTAGGGTTCAGGAGGCCAGCAGCGGGGGCTTCGCCCGAGGGAGCCGGGCTCGGGGTCGGCAAGGGACTGGGCGGTTCAAGGCGAGGTCGGACGGGTCAGGAGGTGCACGGCTGGAGCGAGTCAGCCGGCCCGGGGGATTCAGTCGGCCGGACGGTGGCCGTGGGGTGGCTGTACCGTGGGTCGAGAGAGGGGTTGCACGGAGGTCAGTCGGCGAATACACAGCTGGAGCCGCCGCGGGGGAACGACACGCACAGCCGGTCGGGGAGTCATCCACCGGCGGGGGATGGTTGTGCACCGGAGCGGGGACGCACAGTGGCCGGCGGGGGCTTTTCTCCGGCATAGGCGGTCGAGTAGAGGAGGAGAGGGCGGTGAGTGTCGCGTGCTCTGGTCGGGGAGGGGTCCGACGAGCTCTCCGGTGGAACTGGACGGCGAAGGGGGAGGTGCACAATATTGATGAGGGAAAGGTCGGCTATGCTAGTTTAGGTTTTGGTTTGGGAATTTGGTTTAACCTAGAAAAAGAAATAAGAATATAATTGTATATTTATACATGTAGGATTTGGGCTTGGGTTTGACCTAGGATTTGGGCTGGGTCAATGCTCATTGGGCTTGGCTTGGCTCTCATGGGGATGTTGGGTGTTTGGCACGGGTTTAATTCTACATTGGTTTTTAATGCTTTAAAACTGATTCCGGAGTCCAATAAATTCACAGAAAATTACCCTATGTCCGGTTTTCTATTTTACACCATAAAATATTATTTCTATAATATTTTAATATTAATTAATATCTTTTAAAAATCATTAAATTACAAAATGCCTAGGTTTTAAATTCAGAAAATTCCTAAAAATTCCAGAAAAAATGCGACAAGTCCAAATTAAAAATTCTTGAAAATCAGGGGATTTACACATACTTGAGTCTCTATGAGTCACCGACCTTGCCATCTCATCCAACTATCTATATACTTTCCCATATTGAGTTAATCCATTCGTCATAGCTCTATACTCAATTAAAACCCATAGAATAAATATAACCTTTCCTTGATCATACCTCCAACACAGGGATTATCATACCACATTTCCTTAGAAAACCATGATATTATCAAGAGTCTCTCTATTTAATTTCATATCTTGTTTCTCCAAAATCTTAACGTTCGCTTTTTATGTGATGGTTAAAAATTTTTCTTCATCTTTCAATTCGTGCCACCTAACCCTTCTGATCGTAGGCCAAGTGATTTATTTTATGTTAGGATATATAGTTTGCTAGGATTATAGTTGTTGATCTTAAATTTTGAAATTCTGCGCTTGGTAGTTAGAACTTGATAGTTGAGTTGCTCATTTAGATTATAATTTTATAATTATCCTTTAGTTTCAAATCACGTAATTTGTATCAATATCTCAATACATGTTATATTCTCTTTCACTTGAGGGCCAGTAACTTTTTCATTCTTAATATTAACACTTTGTTATATAAACACAATGATTAAGACTTAAGATGACCATTACCTATATAATGCAATAGGATACCCTAATACGTACCAAGATCTTTCCCTCATATACCCTAACAGGAGTTTCTACTTTATCCCCACAAGGCAGTTACAGTATTAGTTAATGCTTGTAAGTTGGGTAGTATGCCTCATAACCTAGTATCACATAGTCCTTTTGACTCATTGATGAAGTGTAATCGAATGACACCAACTATAGGCTTCCATAAGAAGATAGTATTTATCCAGACTGTAGAACTTAGAGGTCCATACCCCCATTTGGTCGACTAGAGACTTAGACAAGAAGTTAGTATGGCAACTGTAGAGGCACAACACCGGACGAGTCTCATCTTCTTGGTGAACTTAAATTATTTTGTACCTTTCACTCATCATAATCTCATATACTTATATGTTGGACTATCTTGACGCATGCTGCTATTACAGCCTAGTTTTATAAGCTTATTCTTTATCGAGCTTGTTCATAATATATGTATTATTGGGGGCCCACACTGATACATTGTCTAAATCAGAATCAGTGTATTATGATCTAGCTAACCTTAGTGCGCTTAGTTCGCTTTTCGCAATAACTACTTTACGTGGATTGAGATATATAGTTGACTAGTAGACGAATATACTTGCCCTCTAGACATGTACGAGCATATCATATCAGTTACATAACTGTACTGATATGAGCATGCGAATAGAAATTTACCAAAAAATAAGATTTCAATCCACAACTGCCTTGACAACTCCCTTTTGAATTCTTTAATCGCTTTGAACCCCGTACTTTTATTCTATCACCTCCTCCTTGAATTTTTTATTTTTTTTCGTCTTTCCCTATTTCGGAAAGACGAACGCTCGTGCTTGATATAAGTTTGATACACGGATAGTACTAGATATACCCCATAGGCCAATCACATTAATTTGTGACTATCTTTTGTAATTAAGGGCACATCACATGTGATATATTTTGTGTTAAATTTTTTTTTGAGGATTGAATAACACGATTAAATAATTTGAGAAATATTTTTCTTAAAAGTATAGTCTTGTGTGATAGATCGTTAAATTCTAAGTTGGGTAAAAATTACATTATCAACTTGAGGTGATATTTTTTTTTATTGTGATCAAGTAAGATTAGATTGAGAGATTTAAGTCATTTTAATTTTGAGAATTTTTTAGAAAAATGATTAAGATGATGAGGATTTAACTTTAAAGATAAGAATGCCTTATAGAATAAATTTTGAAATCTTGATATTACGGACCAAATATTTATAATTTGAGCACGTGATTTAAATTTTGAATATTGGAGATTGAATTAAGGATTTAAATTTTGAGGATAAAAAAAATAGAACTCTAAACATGAACATTGATGGATTGAATTCAAAATTTTATAATTTGATGATTTGAATTAAAAGTTGAATTTTGATTGTTGGATCACCTATTTGAAATGTTTGAGGATAAAAATTAAATTTAAAATTTGAAGAGTACGAAATTCTTAAGTTAAAAATAGGAATAAGATTTGATTAGAGTTATTTATTATTTAAAATTTAGAGGAGATTATGATAGTTGAAAACCGTGATGTAAAATTTGATGTGGGTTATTTAAATCTTGAAGATGTTATATAGTTTTGACTTAAATTTAGATGTTGATAATTTGGAAATCGAGAAGAGATTACGATAGGTTAAATTTTGACTTAAACAGTGGTTATTTTAAATTTGAATTGATTGTGATAGATTTGAATAAATTTTGTTATTTAAATTTTTGGAAGAGATTACGATCAACTATTCTTATATACGAATGTGAAGGATTTAGCAATTCATATTTTTTTATTTTAATTTTGAGGACAAAATTTATGTAAGTTTGGTAGATTGTAAACCCCCTCACCCAAAAATAGGTATCTTGTGTGTATTTTATATTTCTTGTATTTGTTTTAGATTATTTTTTTAAATCAATTAAAATCAATAATTTTATTAGGATACTTCATCGTTGTTTGGACATTAATGATATAGGATAGCCCCAAAATCTGTATCGCCCTTTATAGGAAGTAGCCTACACAAGAGGCACTACATGTAGGATCTTTTCGTAGCACAAAAATTTGATCCATTAGTATTAGTATGACATTAGTGTAACAACCATAGATTCTTGTCTTAAATATTTAGATATTTTAGATATATGATTTATTTGTGGTTATTTTTCAATCCCAACTTTCTACAATTAGCATCCCATAATTCTCCATGCCAAATTAGGCAATTTTTCTTTTTGTAAGATTTGCATAATATTTACTATTATCCTATTTTATTGGATATCCATTTAGTTATTTACATAGTTAATTGGATAATACAGTTATTTGATTTATTATAACTAGATAAATATCCAATTATTAATTATAAATATTTTATAAAATATTTTTGGTATAGTATTTTATTAAAGCTTTACAAAGTAAAATTTTCTAGAATTTATTTTGTGTGCGAATATTCTTTTTTGAATTTTTTTATAACCTCATCTATATATGTTAATATATATGTTAATAAATATATAGTTATTAATAAGAAAAGATAATAATAATAATAATAATAATAATAATAATAATAATAATAATAATAATAATAATAATAATAATAATAAAAAAAAAAGGAAAAGGAAAACAAAAGGAAAAGAAAGAAAATAAAATAAAATAACAATAATAATAAAATATAAAACTTAACCTAAACTAAAACCTACCCATACCAACCCGCAACAAACCCCCCTCCCGATTTCTCTCTCTCTCTCTCTCTCTCTCTCTATATATATATATATATATATATATATATATATATATACCCCTCCCGATTTCTCTCCCTCTCTCTCTCTCTCTCTCTCTCTCTCTCTCTCTATATATATATATATATATATATATATATATATATATATATACAAAACGTCAAACCCTAACCCTAATTCTCTTCCTCCTGCGCCGACCCCCCGATGTCGTCGACAGCTGCCGCACCGGCCGGCGACCGCTGCCGTAGCATCCGCCCGCGCACGGACTGACAATGCACAGCCGCGACCCGACGTCCCCCTCTTTGAGGTGATATATCGCTCTCATCTCTCATACTTTTCTCGACCGGTTTGTTTGTATATGTTCAAAACCTAACCCTCTAGGATTTTCTCCAAGCGGGACGAGTTTTCGTGCTCTGGATTAGTCAAAAAATCGACCGAAAATTGGCCGAAAAACTGTCCAAGGACAGTTCAGAATTTTGACCCAAACCCCCATTTCATGCCCAATTTTCCGTCAACTTGTTAAATATTTTGAAAATCTAATTGAAAGATTTTCATCTCAATATAACCAAGAATTTTCTTTTAGTTTTTATTAGTTTGTTTAATTTATTAACTTATTCGACCTCCAAAACGACCAAAACTTGGTATTTTTAAAACTAAAATTTTGTGATACTGAGTGCGCTCTGCCAAACGGGACCATCTCGTCATGTACCAATTACACCAAAAGGCGCTTATGGTATATCCTGACGTGTGGGCTTTCGCAAAAGTTGATTCGGACACGTGTGCGTGTCGGAATCAACCCGTATGCGCAAAAGTTCCCGTATCATAACTTTTTGCAAACAACCACCCTACTTTGTGTACGCTTGTCGAAATGCGACAAAACTTGCGCTATTGAATTCGTGGTATCATGCTGGTCCTGTGACCCCGGTTTTACGCTATTCTGAGACAGTTGACCGAGCCGCCAATTTGCGGGTCCCACGGTTTGACTTGAAGGGCGAATTTGTGATTGGCTCATCGGAATCCAAAATTGGACATACCATTGCGTTCGTATCGACATTTAAAATTTGTTTGACCTATAATTTGTCCCGTTTAGAGACCTTTACCTCTGGCACACTTTTCGATGTAAAGTAGGCCATAAGTGGACTATGTTTTGACCCAAAATTATCGTTTTGCCCCTGTGTCCAAATTGGACGAAAGGGTAGACTTTTTTGGCTATCTCGTTGATTCCAAAGATTTTAGTGATATTTATTTCAGTATCAGGAGATGTTCATTCGGATGCCATAGTTTCTGATCCCTTGTGCTTGACGTCTAGACGCTTACATTACGCAGCTTTCTTGCCAGACAAGTATACCTTACCATTCTACTATAATTTACATTCCATATGGTGCATACATTTTATTTCTATTATTTAGTTCATATATTTTAACTGCTATATAAACTGCGCGTCAAAAATAACTTGGGTGCAATGAAGGTGGCATCATATTTTGTCTTTATTATATATTATGCATGTTAACCTAGTTTTACGAGACCATCCCATTATCATAAGGTATTCTTATATTTCATTTGGCCGTGACACATTTCTTACACGAGTTGTGAGTCTCATATCGATCACGGACTTACGTATTGACTGATCATCAGTACGTATGGGACGTGCGATAGAAAATAACTGCTAATAGAGATATGTTAGAAGACTAGACACTTATTAGAGGTCTCATCGTGTCATGGATATGGCATGAATAGAGCATGGGGTGGGAAGAACAACAAGTAAGGCGTTTGGGCTCCTTTGCACTTTCCTTGTGTAACCCGCACGCTCCGCCGGAGATGCATGGTCAGATGACCCCTATATTATCTACATGCGGCTTCTGACGTTCAAAAGACGTCATACTTTTTAGGTCCCTGATTCTCTGAGAGAATTATGCCAATCTTATTTTAGACAGATAGCCAACGTATTAGAAAGTTGTTCTCAAAGTGCATTCACATAGGCGGTTAGACGACCCTTTGGATGTTTATTTTTATAATTTATTGTCATGCTTCTATGTATCTTGTTACATCCCTCTGAGGACCTAGTCACTTTTCAGGTGTAGACGATCATGACTATTTACAGGAGCACAGATCAGGACTTGCTACTTCATTATCTTTCGATGAGGTCGTCCCTTTGAGCTTCTATGATCATTACATGATGTACTTATTATATTTACTTTTATATTCTAGTTTGGTAGTGAATTTGTCTCCATCCAACTATTAGTTCTTCTCGACTAGTTCATATTTGGTTCATTGACATATTTGATCATTTATTTATTTATGATTTTTGTGGATGAGATTTAGTTATGCCCTATGACTTGTGATAACTATATACCACTTGTGAATTATTGTTCATAATACAACGTACGTATGTGTTATGGTTTCCATATATTGGAGTCTGCATATACATACGGCTGGCATGCTTACGTATTCCTAGTCCCATGTATTGTGGGACTGGAGCGTGACACTGGAGATATCACACTCTTGGAGAATCAATGTGGGAGCGCGATGACGATATTCAATCTCGGTACCCATACCTGTTCGATTCAGAAGGTATATTCTATCTTATGCCTTCATATCTCGAATTCTGTGATCAGGTGATCACTTAGGTGTTGTGATAATATTGCTTGTATGAGTAGTTGCTAGTAGTTTATATCGTGCTTGTCCTGACTTCTCTAGCTATTGCTAGGATTCTAATTCCAAGGACAAAATTTTTCTAAGGTGGATAGAGATGTCAATTCCCGTTCCCGATATACATATTTGGAACGTATTTTTAATTTAGCATGGTTGCATGTGCATGGAGACTAGACCCATTCTTTGGTTTAACCTGGTTCATGGTTTATTTTGTGGGTTGGTTCAACTCATGAGAGTCTTTGGTTCAACCCTCAAATCCTAGCATATATAAACCAATATTTTATTCTCTCTCTTCATTTCTTCATTTCTTCCTCCTTCTTTAGTTTTCTCTTTCCATTTCATAGGCAAGTACACATTGCATGAGAAATGGAGAAACCCATCATATTATTGTTCCATTGTGTTTATTATGTATTTCTAAGCACTTTTAGTTCTTGGAGTTTTCTGTTTTGATGGATGAATTAGTGTAGATCTATATTTCTAACTTAGGTTTTTATTGGGTTTTATGAGTTTTTTTTTGGTTTTGATCTATTAAACTTATGTATTTGAAAACAAATTTTTTCTACATGTTAGATCCTTCTATTTTGAGCATTTTGGCTTTTGGTTCACCTGATTTGGACTTAAAATAAGATTTTTATGAAGAAAATAAGATTTTAGTTTATGGGAGTTTGCCATGGAAGAACCTGCTATTGGAGAAGACGAAGTCTTCATGCGGCCAACTAGCTATGTGGCTAAGAGTGCTATGCGGCCTGAGAGGGTTATGCGGCTAAACTCTTATCGCATACTGACAACATGCGTCCATCTTGTTGGACGCATGACTGATGATCTACACAAGTGTCCTTGAACACTTTGTGCATTCACTCGCTGAATGAATAAAAAATTCGCTAAGTCCAAAGGACACTCCATGCGGCATTTGACTTCATGAGACATTGAACCTTTGTGGCAAGCAGCGCATGCGGCCACCTTCCCTTGGCCGCATGACTCTGAACTTTGGCGCATCTTTCGCACGTCTTTCCATGGTTTTGTTTTTTTCTTCCTGACACACTTTATATCATATCATACTTTATGTCACATCACACTTTTTGTCGCATCACCGACACATTATTAATTTTTCGTCGCTTTCTCACTTATCCCGATGAGTAGACCTTAGCCCTGACCCCATGCGGCATGACTCTATGCGACGTGAATCTCATGCGGCCAGGATTTGTCATGCGGCCCGACTTCTCCTGTGACCAGGAATGTTATGCGGCCTAGAGACACATGCGGCCCTACTTGTTTGATCGAATATTTTCTTGATTCATGTGACCCAATGTATATTTGATAATTGGACTCGAATATTGTATCCTTGCTGATACTACTATTGCCTGATAATTATTCATGTTTTCATGTGCACCGAGGTACGACACATCATGTCACGTGTTAAGTTATTATATTTGGGTTGTGCATCAAGAATGCCTCCAAATTTCTAAATGCGTGATATTATAAATATGAACATTGTTTCCCCTGTACGGACATTATAAGAGAGTCGAACTACCAAAGCGTGGCTAGGACTTTTGATTGTATGGATGTTTCATACACGCTCGGGTGAATCCAGATTTGACTTCCATGGATTCGTATCTAGCATGCCCGTACCTTGTACGACATCTTAAGAGAAATTCTCATGTGACCATGCCTTGAGATTTAAAATACAACCTAGGGCTAATTAGGTAACTAAAAGTGGTAGTAGCATTTGGAGGAAACGATATCTCGAGATCATGCCAAGGAACCTTCCCTTCATATGACTCTGAACTTTGGCGCATCCTTGGCGCGTCTTTCCGTGGTTTTATCTTTTCTTCCTGACACCCTTTATGTCACATCATACTTTATGTCACATCATTCTTTATGTTGCATCACTGGCACATTATTTATTTTTTATCGTTTTCTCACTTATTGTCATGCCCCAGTCCCAAAATACCAAAGGACTAACCACGTGGCAATGGCCAACAACAGAACTCCAATGGGCAAACCCAATTTAGTGGACCCGTTAGAGTGTACTTAAGCTGTAATACATATAAAATGGTCTAAAAGTACCTGTCATATTTTATATATCTAATCTCATCCATAATTAGTAACGAAATCATAAAGAGACAAGTCCAGTCACAATAATATAAAATGATCTGTCCAATCAAAGCAAAATAAATAATGTCACGGGGAACAACCCATCATCAAAATGGAAAGAAAATAACTCCAAGTACAAATCCAAAAGTCACTACAAGATAAAATATCAAAGGACACTAAGCATAATAAATGAATGGTGAGAATACTGTGTGCTCAAGAGAAGTAGTCTGAAACAACCTCGTCCTATGCAACCTATACGTCTCCAATAACAGCACCTACCCCGTAAATCTTGGGATAACTCTCCTCGTATACACCTGGGGACATAATCCGGATCCAGGTCCTCAGGGACATAGCAAGGTACAATAAACACTCAAGCCAAATAAAATACAGTAAGTAAAAATAGTTCCTCAGGGCAAGCTATGTGACCAACTAAGTGAAATACAAATGAGAGCATCATTAGTACTCAGGCTGAGAACACTACAGGCTCTGTGTCGGGGAGCCCATGGCAGCAAGTAGTATCTCATAGGGCCAGTAAATGTACCAAGCTCTAGTACAAAGACTAAAGCACCTCCAGTAATATAGTATATATATATATATATATATATATATATATATATATATATATATATATATATAAACATAATCAGCCTGAAGCATGTGTGTCTCTCCCCACCTAATGTAACCTCACGTCTCATGTCCATGATGTCTCATGTCCATAACACGCAAGATCATGACCTCTTGCTAGTACAACGAGTCATAATGATATCTATATAAGTGACGTTACACGACTCCGCGTATGGCATCAACAACCGAATCTTGTTCAGACGCTAAGCAACGTCTCACGGTCCTTGGTTGAATAGGTACATCACAAGAGTATATATATATGGAAAGAAACACAAGCAAATAATATAATAGGATCTACTGCAAGTTCGACAAGGCACACATGCTTGGGTCTGCAGTATGTAGTTGCAAAGTTGGTCCCACGTTCACTCCACTGAAATCCAATTGACCTAAACAATAAATTTTCTACTTTAAGTATCCAATCAAGAATCTTGTAACCGCAACTAAATTATATAATTTATTATAAACCATTAATACCTAAGTCCAACCTCATCCTAACATGTAAATTCTTGACACAATAACTTACACGTTTTACGAGGTATTGGAACCTAGTTTCATGGTTTACGACTTTCAAAATTTACGGTTAAGTCCCCAATCGAAGGACATACACATAAATCATAATAAATTATGTAATCTTGATTTAAACCTAATTTATATTAATTTTTAACCATTGAATTCCAGAATTGATAAAATAATCATATTTCAAGATTAGGGCTACTTTAAGTTGACTAGTTTTGTCCGAAACTTGTTCGGAGCATTGCCAGTCCATGGGTATTATTTGTATCCATGAAAATTTTTATTTTATATCATATTTTATTCTGTTTTAATCTCAGAAAATAATTACCTTTTATTTCTTCCAAAACAACCCATATTTATGGGCAAAACTATGCCACAAAATTATCCGAAACCTAGGCTAGTGACCCTTATTTTTAGGGTTCAGAATTTTGACGAAAATACCATAAAAATAATTCTAAAATACTTATTTTACAGTAATAAACCATAAATAAATTCAGTTTTAAGAATTAACAACAAGGCCTCCAAGAACCGTGTCACAAAGTCTAAAACTAGCCCTACTGTTGTCCAATCTATCATCAATCTAACATAAAATTTCTCATAGATTTTTATGGTGAGAAAAGATGGCAAGGGAGATTTCTAGAACATTAAACTTAAATAAATCTAAGAGAGTCATGTCATGGAGATTTGAGAAGGGAAGTTTGAATCCTTACCCGAAAGATTTGAAGGTTTGGATGACAGTGCCTCTTCTTGTTCAAGAACGCACCTTCTTGCTTGTGCTTGCCTTTCTTCTCCCTTCTTGATGGGTTGATAATGATGAAAATGAGTTTTTGATGGGTTGATTATGATGGTAATAGGTTTTGGATGGGTTTGATGGCAATGGTTGAGCCTTTTGGTTGTTTGGTAGAGATTGGGTGGAATGATGATGAAATATGGAGCTTTGGAAGAGAGGAGAGGGTTTTTGGTGAAGGATATGATATTGTGAGGGATAGATGAAAAGGGGAGCTACTCTTACACGTGAAGGAGAGGGGAGGTGTCGGCCTAAAAGGGGAGAGATTTGTTAGGGTTAGGATTTTGTGATAAGGGGGTATATATATGGGCTTTTTGGATAATTTAAACCTAGGAGGGGTGTTCCTAGGGCTTGTAGAGGTCGGCCACCAAGGGGGATGCCCTTGCACAAAATTATGGAGAGGGGGTGGGTTGTTATGGTTGTGATTTGATTGGTTAGGATCTTGGATGGTTAGGTAGTTAGTTAGTATAGCGCCCCGTTCTCCCGGTGCGGAGATCGCGGCTAAGAAACACAAGACGGTATCGTTCGATCGGGATAGATTGAATTAAGAACTCGTCCTCATTATGGATTTGTTTCTTCGGAATCGATTCCCATATTCAGTGGACTGCGCCCCAAGGATCGGCTTAGCGGCAGCGTCAGGAGGGACCTCTCCGCTGCTATCTTTTATTGCCTCGATTTTCGATATCGCTTGCTGCTTTCGTGCTTTGAGTTGGTTTTAGGATTTGCTTGTTTTTCTTGAACGGTTTCGATGGTTTTCATTGTTTTCGTTCATTGACTTGCACTTCTATTTCGAGATCGGAAAGAGAGAAAGAAATATTAATCGAGCTGTTCGTGTGCAGGTGAACGAGCAGTAGGCGGCTTACGAGCGGAGTCGTGAAGCGCCTCTTTCCTTCTCCCTTCCAAAAATCTAAGTGAGTGGCTACCAACCCGATTAGCTAGCCCTGCTTCCAAGCTTCACTCCTTTGTCCCGATCAAATGATACCAAATAATAATAAAAGAGATCAAGATAAAAAGGGAATAGACTTGGGAATACTGCTTGTCAACTAAACTTATGAACGGTTATCATCCTGTGTGCTAGTTCGTTTATAACTGTTCTATGAATCGTGCTAAGTATGGAAATATATGCTTGTTATGAAATAAACTGTCAGGATGACTATGCAAAACCGTTATGCTATGGAACAAATTCTATGAGTGCTGTTTGATCATGGACAACTTGTGCACAAGGTATGTTATGAGTTCCGCGGACGGTCACCGGGGTGCTGGGACCGATCCGATCCGGACGGAACGTTTGTATAGTCATATGTTACCCGGCAAGTGTTATGCAGCGGGGCTCGCCACCCGCGTTGCACGTCACTTTGCCTTGAGACTATAACCTGTCCCTCGTGGCACCACGCCAGTGATCTCTATGTATATTTAAACCTGTTGCATACTAACTTGTGTCTTCGTTTCAGGGAAGGCATGGTAAGTATTGTGCAGGTAATTCAGACGGCAGGTAAAATCCACCGAACGGTGGCACGTTCATTTCAGTAAATTCTATATGCTGCTTACTTGTAAATGAACTAAGGCAAGATAGAAACCCACAAATATGCATGCTTCATTAAAACAACGTGTCAATTGGTATAGTTCGGCTAGCTCGCCTTCACCAGCATGTTTCGATATGCTGACCCTCGTTAAAACAGGTTCTCCGCACCAAGGCGAACGGAGCGAGGAGCCGAAGTCGTCTTCCCGATCCAGTCCAACTGTTGGCACATCTTCACCGCGCCCCTCGAAGCCTTTTGAAGTCCGAAGCTGCAACTCTTCAGACACAAATGCAGCTCCGTGGCAAAGCTATCCTCCAGCCTGGAGGTCTATATCTTTTGAAGTTTAGTAAAGGGATATAATGTACAGGACTGCTATCTCATTTTGAGTTATCTCTTTTGTAAGCCGTTCGGCATATTAGCTGACTCGTTCAAGAGTTTGTAATAGATGTTCATTATCAATAAAGAGAACTTTTCTATGTTTTAAATATGTGTTTCAATTTATCTGCTCACTCTGAATATGTGCTTGCTATGCAAAATACTTTAGCCTTGTGCGGGCGCAACCCCAGGCCCGTACGGCATCACGATTCGGGGGACGCCCCAACAATTCTACGGAATCGGATCGTGATATAGTGGTATCAGAGCACAGATTCAAAGTTCCTTAGACTTCGTGCTGGAAAAATTCCTTTAACAATCAAATTCCTGTGCGAACTCTTGAACTCGCTAGGCCAAAATAAGATACGTTCATGCAATAAGTCCATAATACATTATGATTCTAATATAATTTACCTTATTTTGAAGGAATGGTACCAGCGCAATCTGCAACGCAAGCTCCGAACGAAATACAAGAAAGCAGTTCGGGTACTTCGGGAAGCTCTCGGAGCCAGCGAGGCATATCTCAAGTCGATCCGCTTGAGCGGGTAATACAAATGTTAGAATCGCAATGACAAAGAGATGATGCTCGCCAAGCCAAGTTCGAGAGCAATCTAGAGACCCAATTCTCAGTCCAACAAAAGCAGGTAGATGTCCTGTAACAGATCGTTCATACTTTGGCTGCCAACCATTCCGCCGCAACAGCAACGACTCCGGTGGAACAGCCCATGCTTGAAGTGGAGATGCCTCAAATTCCAAGGCCGAGGGACGTGACTGCCTTCAACTTGGGCCATTTTAAAAAAGTATGCAACACCCCATTCAACGGAACTGAGGACCCAGTGATAGCTCTAGATTGGCTAGCCGAGCTTGAAGATCACTTTGCTCTGCTAGAGGTCCCCGAAGATAAGCGCGTCGCCTGCGCGCAACTACAGCTCCGCCTCAACGCACACGATTGGTGGAACGTGCATCGACGGTCTCTCCAATTTGATCACGGAGAGGAGGCGATCTCGTGGACGACTTTTCGTGCCGCGTTTGAAGAGGAGTTTATACCCCCTCCAGTACAACGTCAAATGGAAAATGACTTCGTGCAACTGAGGCAAGGCAGGATGACAGTTAAAGAGTATTCCGCCGAATTCAACCGACTCTCTAAATTCGCTAGGGCCTATTTACCTGATGCAGCGAGTCGAGCCAGAAGGTTTGAAGGTGGACTACGCCCTGCCATCCATTCGCACATGGTCAATAATCAGTACGGGATAATGCGTAAAGTCATGAATCACGCCCTATCTCTCGAACCACAATATTCTCACGTTTCTGCCGGCGCTGTGCAAACATCCAGTCACAAACGCCAAGGCAACGATGGAGAAAACAATGCTGCAAAACGTCATAACGACGGTGGTCATCACAAAGGGAACCAGAGACCATACTGTGATTTTTGTAGAAGACGTGGGCACACTACTGATAGATGTTACAGCAGAAAAGGTCTATGCTTCAACTGTGGCGGGCCAGGCCAGGTAGCTCAGGATTGTCCACTCCCCTCTAAGCTCCTGCCTCAACCCAATAATCCCTAACGGTTGGTTCTATTCCTAAGTTTCGGGACGAAACTTCCAATTAGTTGGGTAGGATGTAGCGTCCCGTTCTCCCGGTGCGAAGATCGCGGCTAAGAAACACAAGACGGTATCGTTCGATCGGGATAGATTGAATTAAGAACTCGTCCTCGTTATGGATTTGTTTCTTCGGAATCGATTCCCATATTCAGTGGATTGCGCCCCAAGGATCAGCTTAGCGGCAGCGTCAGGAGGGACCTCTCCGCTGCTATCTTTTATTGCCTCAGTTTTCGATGTCGCTTGTTGCTTTCGTGCTTTGAGTTGGTTTTGGGATTTGCTTATTTTCCTTGAACGGTTTCGATGGTTTTCATTATTTTTGTTCATTGACTTGCACTTCTATTTCGAGATCGGAAAGAGATGAAGAAATATTAATCGAGCTGTTCGTGTGCAGGTGAACGAGCAGTAGGCGGCTTACGAGCGGAGTCGTGAAGCGCCTCTTTCCTTCTCCCTTCCAAAAATCTAAGTGAGTGGCTACCAACCCGATTAGCTAGCCCTGCTTCCAAGCTTCACTCTGTTGCCCCGATCAAATGATACCAAATAATAATAAAAGAGATCAAGATAAAAAGGGAATAGACTTGGGAATACTGCTTGTCAACTAAACTTATGAACGGTTATCATCCTGTATGCTAGTTCGTTTATAACTGTTCTATGAATCGTGCTAAGTATGGAAATATATGCTTGTTATGAAATAAACTGTCAGGATGACTATGCAAAACCGTTATACTATGGAACAAATTCTCTGAGTGTTGTTTGATCACGGACAACTTGTGCACAAGGTATGTTATGAGTTCCGCGGACGGTCATCGGGGTGCTGGGACCGATCCGATCCGGACGGAACGTATGTATTGTCGTATGTTACCCGGCAAGTGTTATGCAGCGGGGCTCGCCACCCGCGTTGCACGTCACTTTGCTTTGAGACTATAACCTGTCCCTCGTGGCACCACGCCAGTGATCTCTATGTATATTTAAACCTGTTGCATACTAACTTGTGTCTTCGTTTCAGGGATGGCATGGTAAGTATTATGCAGGTAATTCAGACGGCAGGTAAAATCCACCGAACGGTGGCACGTTCATTTCAGTAAATTCTATATGCTGCTTACTTGTAAATAAACTAAGGCAAGATAGAAACCCACAAATATGCATGCTTCATTAAAACAACATGTCGATTGGTATAGTTCGGCTAGTTCGCCTTCACCATCATGTTTCGATATGCTGACCCTCGTTGAAACAGGTTCTCCGTACCAAGGCGAACCGAACGAGGAGCCGAAGTCATCTTCCCGATCCAGTCCAGCTGTTGGCGCATCTTCACCGCGCCCCTCGAAGCCTTTTGAAGTCCGAAGCTGCAACTCTTCATACACAAATGCAGCTCCGTGGCAAAGCTATCCTCCAGCCTGGAGGTCTATATCTTTTGAAGTTTAGTAAAGGGATATAATGTACAAGACTGCTATCTCATTTTGTGTCATCTCTTTCGTAAGCCGTTCGGCATATTAGCTGACTCGTTCAAGAGTTTGTAATAGATGTTCATTATCAATAAAGAGAACTTTTCTATGTTTCAAATCTATGTTTCAATTTATCTGCTTACTCTGAATATGTGCTTGCTATGCAAAATACTTTAGCCTTGTGCGGGCGCAACCCCAGGTCCGCACGGCATCACGATTCGGGGGACGCCCCAACGATTCTACGGAATCGGGTCGTGACAGTTAGTTAGTTAGTTTGCCAACTAGGATGTCATCTATGACCCTTTCTATAATTAGAACTCTATAAATAGAACTAAATTAATGTTAATATAATATAATATATATATATATATATATATATATATATATATATATATATATATATATATATATATATATATATATATATATATATATGGGATTATTTGTGTGCACTATATGACTACATGTGTTTGGGTTGGATTTGGGTCAAGTTCTAGTCAAAAGGAGAAAGTTTTATGGTAACTGTGGTTCTAGATGTTTGAAAATATTTTTGGAGCATGAAAGAGGTTAAAAAATGTAACATCTATTTCCCAAATATATTAGGCACAATCAATATTAGTAATATAAATTTTTTTAGGAAAACAAAGGTTGTTCGTTGCTTAAATATCCGAGCAATGGCAAATGTTCATATATATAAAAGAAGGATTTAGAAATGAATACTATAATCCATTAAATAAATTAAATTAAATTAAATAAATTAAAAAATACCAAATTAATCCTATTAAAAAATGAGGGGGCTTACAATCTACCCACCTCAAAAGAATTGCGTCATCGCAATTAAGAAAAATAAATGTAACAGGTCAGGAAAGGTTTGCTCCAAAAGAGATGACGCGGTTGTATGACATATTTGTTGAAGCATGACACAAAGGAAAATGGACCATGAACAAGGGAAAATTTGAGAGAAAGGGTGAGGATTTTGTTTAAGCAAAACACGTAGGAAAGTAATAAAAACTTTTTTTTCTTGGTAATGAGAGATGAGTAACTCAAGAGTAAAAGAGTCTGATTAGAACGAGGATCAACTACAGCTTCTGAAAACTTGGGTACCACTTACATATTACTACTCTAAACTAACAAGTTCATGCTACATAATACTAGGTATAGACAAGGAAATAGAAGTAATAGGAACATGCTAAAGTATTACTAGGAATATTCGTTACTATAGCTGGCTATGATAAAACTAAATCTTACCCATATTCGCTACTCCTCGAGTCTGTGCCTCCTCCACTGTCATCGCAAAAGCCTGTCCACATCCCTGTGGTGGTGCCCTCTACTATTGCTTGGCCTGCTAAAAGAGTGATGCATGTGATGCCTAGGGTGGCCTCGACTGATATCCTCCCGATGCTGGTGGTCTAAATCCTCTATCTCCTGCTTGTGGTGCTCTTAGTGCTGGATAAGCTGGTCGATGTGGCTGCTGGACTAGCCTCGGTGCTGGTAAAGCGGGTCGATGAACTATCGGTGTTCCTTCCCGACGCTCAGGGCAATCCTTGGCTAAATGCTAACTGGATCCGCAAGCTAAACATAATCCTAATTTGCATCTGCACTCCCTCTCAATATGGCCTACCTTGCCACAGTAGTGACAAGTAGGAAGGGCTGGGCATCGTGATGTTGCTTTCTGTGGTAGATTCATCTGGGGTCGCTTTGCTGGCTTCCCGTGTGGTGCTCGAGCTGGTACTAATGCATGCAGTCTCTTCTAGCTGGACTC
Organism: Iris macrosiphon; assembly: GCA_036927795.1. Lineage (NCBI taxonomy): Eukaryota > Viridiplantae > Streptophyta > Magnoliopsida > Asparagales > Iridaceae > Iris > Iris macrosiphon. Next base: position 37,332,760 of record JAYESA010000009.1, on the reverse strand, counting down.
CCTCCCGTGGATGCTCTCCATGCGTCGAGCTGCGATAAGTAAGTTCGTATAAGAAGTAGGTGCAACGGAGCCAATATGTCTATATAGTTCAAAGCTCATTCTGTTAAAGAATTTCTCCGCCTTCTTTTTTTCTGTCAGGATCAGTATAGGTACGAAGCGGCTCAATCGTATTAACTCCGTATTGTACTCTTCCACCGTCATATTGCCCTGAGTGAGGCAATTAAACTTTTGTCGAAGTTTTGTCCGAGCAATAGATGGAATGTACATCTCCTGGAAGAGTTTAGAGAACTCTTCCCAAGTAACTCGGTCTGATCTGATTCATTTCTTCTCAGTGAGCCACCAGTGATGTGCATTGTCTGTCAGCTGTATCCTGACAACAGTCATCCAACGCTCTCTCGGAAGCTCTATTGGTTCCAACTGATGCTGGATGTTAGTGAGCCACTCATGGACCTTCGTGGGATCCTCCTTGCCTGAGAATGTATGTGGCTTCAGGTGGCTAAAATCTGAGATAGATCCTGTCAAAGGTTGTCTAGCTGGTGGAGTCGCTTGCTCCAATGTTGTCAATATATTGTTCCTCAAGTTCTCTTCCTGGCGTTGTTGGACCTCTTACTGAACCTGCTGTTGAGGTTTTATTATTGCATAGAATACCTGAAATAGCTGATATCCTTCCATAGGATGCCCTGGCTGAAAAGCTGGCATCGGTAGTATCGGTGGAGTAAATTACGGTGGTGGTAGAATATCGTCTCGCCGGAACCTCGAGGTATGCTGATTTGCTTGATTGCTTTATTTTGTGGAGGGATCTCCACCCGATGGCATCACCCCATCGTCGTAGGTAACCACAACACCTGGTGGTATACCTGCGGGAGTCTCATTGCTGGCTCGTGGATCCATTACTCTGCACACAAAGTAAACTATGAGGTTCGCACAGATGAATCAAGCATAATGCAAGTCAAGAAATTAAGTTCGAGTTTGATACAGAGGTCAAGGACGTGTCAATATGTGGATGAGATCCTAGAATTTTAGCCTATCCTAATTGCAAGCTTGCTCAGTTCAATAACGAAACTGAGACAATTTTTTATAGATCTGCATGGGCCACCACAAAAACTATGTCACATCCCAGTCCCAAAATACTAAGGAACTAGCCACGTGGCAATGGCCAGCAGCACAACTCCAATAGGCAAACCCAATTTAATGGATCCGTTAGAGTACACTTAAGCTGTAATACATATAAAATGGTCTACAAATACTAGTCATAGTTTATATATCTAATCTCATCCACAATAAGTAACGAAATCACAAAGAGACAAGTTCAGTCACAATAATATAAAATGATCTGTCCAACCAAAGCAATATAAATAATGTTACGGGGAATAACCCGTTATTAAAATGGAAAAGAAAATAACTCCAAGTACAATATTCAGAAGTCACTACAAGATCAAATATCTAGGGACACTAAGAATACTGTGTGCTCAAGAGAAGTCGTCCGGAACAACCTCGTCCTCTGCAACCTGTACGTCTCTAATAGAAGCACCAGCTCTATAAACCTTGGGATAGCTCTCCTCGTCTACACCTGGGAACATAATCTGGATCTAGGTCCAAAGGGGACATAGCAAGGTACAATAAACACTCAAGCTAAATAAAATACAGTAAGTAAAAAATAGTTCATCGGGGCAAGCTATGTGACCAACTAAGTAAAATACAAATGAGAGCATCACTAGTACTCAGGCTGAGACCACTACAAGACCTGTGTAGGGGAACCCATGGCAGCAAGTAGTATCTCGTAGGGCCAGTAAATGTGCCAAGCTCTGGTACAGAGACTAAAGCACCTCCAGTAACCTAGTATATATATATATATATAAATATAATCAACCTGTAGCATGTGTGTCTCTCCGCACCCAATGTAACCTCACGTCTCATGTCCACAATGTATCATGTCCATAACACACAAGATCATGAACTCTAGCTAGTACAATGAGTCATAATGATATCTATATAATATACAAGTCTTATATCACGAATCCTGTAAGCCTATACAGAGTTATCATGAATAACTCAAGAAAGATTATGTCACATAAAATAGTGTCAAGTGTCCTACGATATGTCGTACTTGGTAAAGCAAGCACGTAAAAATAGGATCGTGGAATCAACTCTCTAAGTGACGTTACACGACTCCGCGTACGGCGTCGACACCCGAATCTTGTTCGGACACAAAGCAACGTCTCACGGTCCTAGGTTGAACAGTTACATCACAAGAGTATATATATATATATATATATATATATATGTATGTGTGTGTGTGTGTGTGTGTGTGTGTGTGTGTGTGTGTGTGTGTAAAGAAATGAAAACAGATAATATAATATGATCTATTGCAAGTTTGGCAAGGTACACTTGCCTGGGTCTGCAGTGTATAGTTGCAAAGTTGGTCCCGCGTCCACTCCCCCGAAATTCAATTGACCTAAATAATAATTTTTTTACTTTAAGTAACTAATCAAGAATCTTGTAACTGCAGCTAAATTGTATAATTTATTATAAACCATTAATACCCAAGTTTAACCTCATCCTAACATGTAAATTTTTGACACAATAACTTACTTGTTTTACGTGGTATCGAAACCTAGTTTCATGGTTTATGACTTCCAAAATTCACGGTTAAGTCCCCAATCGAAGGACATGAACATAAATCATAATAAATCATGTAATCTTGATTTAAACCTGATTTATATTAATTTTAACCATTATATTCTAGAATTAATAAAATAATTATATTTTAAGATTATGGCTACTTTGAGTTGACTAGTTTTGTCCGAAACTTGTTCGGAGCATTGCTAGTCCATGAGTATGATTTATATTCAAGAAAAAATTATTTTATATCATATTTTAATCTATTTTAATCTCAAAAAATAATCATATTTTATTTTTTCCAAAATAATCCCTATTTATGGGCAAAACTATGGCACAAAATCATCCGAAACCTAGGCTAGTAACCCTTATTTTTAGGGTTCAAAATTTTGATAAAAATACCATAAAAATAATTCTAAAATATTTACTTTACAGTAATAAACTGCCAATAAATTTAGTTTTAAGAATTAACAACAAGGCCTACAAGAACCGTGTTATAAAGTCTAAAACTAGTCCTACTGTTGTCCAATCTAACATAATTTTTTTATAGATTTTTATGGTGGAAAAAGATGGCAAGGGAGATTTATAGAAAATTAAACTTACATAAATCTAAGAGAGTCATGCCATGGGGATTTGAGAAGAAAAGTTTGAATCCTTACTCGAAAGCTTTGAAGGTTTGGATGACGGTGTCTCTTCTTGTTCAAGAACGCACCTTCTTGCTTGTGCTTACCTTGCTTCTCCCTTCTTGATGGGTTGATGATGATGGTAATAGGTTCTTGATGGGTTTGATGGCAATGGTGGAGCCTTTATGGTTGTTTGGTGGAGATTGGATGGAAGGATGATGAAATATGGAGCTTTGGAAGAGAGGAGAGGATTTTTGGTGAAGGAGATGATGTTGTGAGGGATAGATGACAAGGGAGGCTGATCTTGCACGTGAAGGAGAGAGGAGGGGTCATCCAAAAAGGGGAGAGAGTTATTAGTGTTAGGATTTTGTGATAAAGGGATATATATATGGGATTTTTGGATAATTTAAACCTAGGAGGGGTGTTCCTAGGGCTTGTAGGGGTCGGCCACCAAGGGGGATGCTCTTGCACTATCAGTAAATCCCAACAAAATGTCGACGTTGCAGCTCGCTCTGGACTCAACCCATATTACACTACCAGAATAAGCGGGATTAGCGACATTTTTTAGCGACGTCAATGTAAGACGTCGCTAATATTAAATATATGAGCGACTCCAAGTAAAAACGTCTCTAGACGTCGCTAATCGGCAACATATATCGACGTTTAGCGACTGTAATTCAGTTTTTAAAATATTAGTCCCTATAAGTTCAATTAAGGTCGCTAAACGTCGCTAATATGTTTCGACGTCACAGACGTCGCTAAGTTAGTGACGTAATTATTTGCATCGCTAAAACGTCGCTAAATAACTTTCATTTAGGGATGATTCCCCCTATTTCCTTCGATCTCTCCCTCTCCCAAATTTAAAACCCTCCTCCCTCCGGCTCCTCCTTCCTCCGGCTCCCCTCCTCCCTTCGGCGACTAGCTTCCTCCCTCCCGGCGACCCCCCTCCGGCCGCGTCCTCCCCCCACCGCAGTCAGCCCCTCCTTCCTCCGGCTCCCCTCCTCCCTCCGGCGTCCTTCCTCCGGCTCCCCTCCTCGGTGAGCTCCTCTCTCTGTCTCCTTTCTCTGTCTCTCTCTCTCTAACACGACATAACATGACACGACACGACATGACACACACTAACCCTAACCCTAACTCGAACACACACACACATGCACGCGGACACACTAACACATACGGATACTAACCCTAATACTGACACGGACACACGGACATGGACACGGGAATGACTCTTCAAACTAGTCAACACTAGTCAAAACTAAGTTATACCTAGGTTTCTAGGTCAATACCTTGCTAATACATATATTTATAGTATTTACCTACTAATACCTTAGTCTAGAAAAAAATACCTAGTCCCGTATCCTAGTGTTTCAACCCGTATCCTAACATACCATGTATCTTAATATAACTCATATACCTTATCTAAATTCAATACCTTGGTACTACTCCTTAACCTAACTTTACCTCTTAACTTGGTATTAATATTTAGCTACTATCACATAATACCTTAACTTATGTCAATTTCCCCCAATACCTTAGTGTATCTATATATCCTAGTATCTAATAGTCACCCTTAGCCAATTTCTAACACATAGGCCTGCCACCTACTGATACTATCAGGTATCAGTCACTCCTCTAGAGGACGCTATATAAACAACTTGGTATTAGACCTTGATACCTTATACTCAAGGCCTGTACCCCTTACCCATTACCCCACCTACTATCTGCAGGTGCAGGAACTCAAGCCCCCAACATACACACTGTCCTTACTTCACTTAACACCTTGCTCATGACATTACCTACACGCACTTACCCTCCAATATTTAGAAACCAAATCTTTACCTTACTCAACCCACTGATACAATCAAGTATCATTTACCCCAAATTACCACCCCTCGCTCAATACCTCAATCTTGCCCCTAAATAACCTCAACACTCACTCATTATTCATAATACCTCAAGACTGGTCATAAGCACTACCCAAACCTGTGTACACTATTTACCCTAAATCAGGTTGCACAACTATATGTACACACACACACACACATACATAGGGCATTGTGTATCAAGTTAGAGCAGTTCTTACCTTCCTCCAGAGAATCACACTGTATGTAACGATTTATAGGACACATACTGTCATTTTTGCAAAAGTATCTAGAAATGGATATGAATTACTATCTGCATCATCGTTCGTGGATGTACAACCGTCATCCTGATGACATATACGGTGTGCAGGATGAATTCATTGAGGGTGTACAACAGTTCCTGCAGTTCGCCAAGGCGTTCCCTCAGTACATGGACGGTACCAAAATTAAGTGTCCGTGTGTGAGATATCGCAACTTGAAATATCATCCAGAAGTGGAAGTCACATATCATTTGTACTCAAAGGGCTTCACGCAGAATTACAATCAGTGGACCGTGCACGGAGAACTTGTATCTCTAGCATTGGAGTCAGAGCCTTATGTGGAGCCGTATATGGATGTCCACGACCACGCTGCTTACGACGACGGATGGGTGAACATGATTTTTTATGCGGCGGGGCAAAATTTCAATCCGAACAATTATGCTGCAGCTGAGGAGGCACCGAATGCCGATGCTGTAAAGTTTATGGAGTTGCTGGAGAATGCAATTACTCCATTATATCCTGGTTGTGAGGACCATTCACCGTTGGAGGTGGTTACAAGATTGTTGAGCATCAAGTTCGATTTTAACATATCGCAAGAATGCTATAATCGACTGATCGATTTGATTATAGAGGTCTTGCCCGAGGGTACAAAGTTGTCTAAAGACTTCTATCGATCTAAGAGGATGGTGATATCGCTCTGGATGGGATACGAGAAAATTGATGCATGTCACAACGGGTACATGTTGTACTACAAAGACGACAATGATGAAGATGCATGCAGATTCTGTAATGCTGATCGCTACAAGGCCACTGGTTGAGGAAAGTCTGTGGGTGCAAGAAAGCCTACCGATTCGATGCACTACTTGCCTTTGACGCCGCGGTTGCAGAGGTTATTTATGGTTAAAGAGACTGCAAAAAATATGAGTTGGCACAGGTGAAAATAGATCGAAGGAGTATTAGATCATCCATCCGATGGAGAAGCATGGAAGCACTTTGATCGAGAGTATCCAGATTTTGCTTCAGATCTGCATAATGTCAGATTGGGGCTCTCCTCTGACGGTTTTACCCCATTCAGACTTTCGGGCTACCAGTATTCATGTTAGCCTATGATCGTCACTCCGTACAATCTACCGCCTTGGATGTGCATGAAGACTCCGTATATGTTCCTAACTGTTATTATCCCGGGTTCGAACAATCTGAAAAGGAACATCGATGTATATTTATAGCCTTTGATAGATGAGTTAAATCAGCTGTGGGAAGTAGGTGCCAACACGTACGATGTTTCTAGAAAACAGAATTTTCAGATGAGGACAGCACTTATGTGGACCATCAACGACTTTTTGGCCTATGGAATATTATCGGGATGGAGCACTCATGGTCGTCTCTCATGTCCGTATTGCATGGATTGCACTAAGGCTTTCCATTTGAAACACGGAGGCAAAGCGTGCTTCTTTGATTATCATCGATAATTTCTGCGGAAGGATCATCCGTACCGGAGGAACAAGAATGCTTTTCACGCGGGTGTTATGGAGAAGGCCAATCCACCACCAAGGTGTCCTGGATACACGATATGGAAAGAGGTAAAAGATTTACCAAGTGCGATCGAAGAGCCTGTTAAGGGGTACAAGTGTGACGGATTTGGTCGCACCCATAACTGGACAAAGATGAGTATATTTTGGGATCTGCAATATTGGAGCACCAATCTGATCAGACATAACCTTGATGTCTTGCATATCGAGAAGAATGTGTTTGATAACATAATTAATACTATAATGGAGGTAAAGGGGAAGACGAAAGATAATTCGAAGGCCAGGTTGGACTTAGAAGAAATATGTAGACGTCATGCGTTGTATTTGATAGAGGAGGGGAATGGAAAGTTAAAGCAACCTAAGTCAGTTTTCTCACTGGAGAAAGAGGATAAAGGGAGACTTTGTAGGTGGATTCGGGGTCTAAAGTTTCAAGACGGGTACGTGTCGAACTTGAGAAGATGCGTCGACCTCAAGGAGAACAAACTGGCGGGTATAAAGAGCCACGATTGTCACATATTCATGGAGAGGTTAACACCGATTGCATTTTGGGAATTCTTACCGCAGGTCGTTTGGGATCCATTGACAGAGCTCAGCATATTCTTCAGAGATCTTTGTTCTACTAAGTTGCGCGTCGATCGTCTATAAAAGCAAGAAAAGGATATCACGGTAACACTATGTAAGCTCGAAAAAGTATTTCCTCCTGGATTCTTTGACTCTATGGAGCATTTGCCAATTCATCTTTTCTATGAGGCACGTGTTGGTGGTCCTGTCGGTTATCGGTGGATGTACCCCTTCGAGCGGCATCTGAATCACCTAAAGAGAAAGGTAAAAAATAAGGCACGGGTTGAGGGCTCTATTTGTAAAGCTTATGTTCTCGAGGAGATTACAAACTTTTGCTCGACTTATTTCAAACCTTATGTTGCTACTAATAGAACGAAATCTCCGAGAAACGACGATGGATATCAGGAATATAATGATGCAATACTCAAAGTATTCAATGCGTCGGAAAGCCTTCGGGGAAAATGAAGAAGAGATACTTGAATGACGACGAGCTAAGGGCTGCTCAGTTGTATATATTACTCAATTGCGACGAGGATAAAGTAGAGAAGCTAGAGGGGTAAATAATTAATACGTCCACGTTTACATCATCTCAATGTAATAGTATAAGCTATTATTATGCTACTAATCAGCAGTTGCTTCATTTTTTTTCAGCACATATAATGATGAGTTGAGGTCGGTTAGACCCTACATAACAAACAAAGAAGTATAACAAGAAATGAGATACCATTTTCCTTCTTGGTTGAGTGCATATGTAAGGTGCTTGGTAATTACTTTTTATTTATGCACTTGTAAAACAAATAACTTACTATCGCTACTTTGGTATTTAGGTCGATCGTCTAATAACACCCGAGACTGAACCTATTAGAACTCTAGCCAAGGGACCAATTACTTAAAATATTGCCAAGTTTTTGTGTGAATGGGTTTAGGTTCAAGTCAACAAATTCTCCTATCAGAGACAGCTTTCTGGATCTTGATTCCACGAAAAATAGTTGTTTGTGTATCAAATCTTCGAACTACAAAGACGTCGATCCAGGCAATAATTTCTTTGGTACACTACCAGAAAAAGTCAAATTAGCGACGTCAAAAAACGTCGCTAAATGACAAAAAAACGTCGCTAATCATGTTTAGCGACGTAATTAGCGACGTTTTACAGAAGTCGGAAATCGGCATGTCGCTGAAAGAAAAAACGTCGCTATACCGACATTTTTTAGCGACTTAAATGTGTCGCTAAATTAGCGACGTTTAGCGACGCAGCGTCACTAATTAGCGACGTAAACAAACGTCGCTAAACGTCGCTAATTAGCGACTTATATAGCGACGTGGCAGCAACGTCTTTAATGACCTGGCAGTACTGCCATGTCAGCAATTTGCGACGTACAGCGACGTTTTTAGCGACGTATTTAGCGACGTTTACTAACGTCGCTAATTAGCGACGTAGTTAGCAACGTTTATAAACGTCGCTAAACGTCGCTAAACGTTGCTAAAAACGTCGCTAATTTTACAGAAAAAATAAAAAATATACTCAATTGTTTCCAAACTATTATTCCTGTAATTTATGAATTTTTAATTAAAAATAGACCCGGAGCAACCCTCCGTTAAATTCTCTGGGTTCGCCGACCCCTTCGGTGGAACACTCAACACCGGTAAATTAACATCATTTAATATGAATAAAAAGTATCACAGTCATACAATACACACAAATATTATAGACAGACCTGGAGCAACCCTCCATTAAATTTTTTGGGTACAAAATAACACAAAAAATATATAAAATATCACAGTCACACAATACACACAAAATAGAAGTATCACAGTCACACAAAATGCATAATATATAAGTATCACAGTTGCACAATGGGCATAATATATAAGTTGTTTGTATCACACAATAACTACAATAAAAGTATATAAAATATTACAGTATCAATCTCGAGGATATCCAATACGATGTGGCACATACCAGTCCCTCAGATACTGTGCATAAATAACGTCTATGTGATCAATCTCCGCTATGGGTGCTGGGTGACTGGAACTCCCCGCCTGAGATACAGCCGCTATAGGTGCTGGGTGATTGGAACTCCCCGTCTGAGATACAGCAGATGGTATCTCTTCCTCCTTAACAGTATGAGGCATCACTTCCTCCTTAACAGTAGGAGGTGTCTCTCTCTTGGGTGCCATCTGGTAAGATAGATAAAAACAAAGAATATAATTGATAACAGATATTACTTAAGACATACCCTTAATAATACGGAATGGAAGAATTAGATGACTCACAAAGAATATAATTGACAACAAATATTAATTAAGACATACCCTCAGCAGCCCTGCCTATAAATTGTTTGTTGCAGTATAATAATGATACGAATCATAAAACATGAGAGTATAATAATGATACTAATCATAAAACTATTCAAACACAAATCTCATACATATGATTTGGTTTATCAGTCACAAGTTGCTTCTTATAACTATCTGTATAAAACTTGTTTATAAACTACACTAATATTGATCACAAATTAGTAGGAGAGATCACAGTTTTTATCACTCACTAGGTGCAAAGCCTCTTTACCATGGAACAAGAGATATGGGGTTCATAGGAGACTCTGGCCTTTGAAATGTCATTGATCTCAAAACAAAGTTTATAAACAAGTTTTTATGTCCTTGCTGCTACAACTTCTGAGTGCAATTTGAATAAAAATATTACATAATTTTAATAGCTGGCACCAGTTTATATACTATATTTATACTGGATCATCCACATCAAGTATGTCCACAGGAGACCAAATCATTCCAGTTCCAACAACAACTTAGTTTTGCAAAGAAAAAATAGGAAAGAATGACACAAGTTTCTAGACAAATAATGGGCATTCAATTGTCCAGTGCATGTTTTGAAGTAAGGCATTCTTCTGAGCTAGTTTATAGATGCACGACAATTAAAAACTGTCAAAACACACTTAATCTTGTTTGGAAGGTCATTAGATACATAAATTGTAGTTTTTTAATAACATGCTATTTTTTTCTTCATGTGTTGTGTCCATATCTGTAATTACTGATAGGTGTCATGCAAGCTAGGGTGAGAGAGAGTGATGGGTCTGAGTTCAAAATGCAGTCTAAAGTAACATGGTAAAAGCACAATATTTTTATTCACTTATCAGTTCTATATATGTATTACACGAAAGGTGTAAACACCCTAAAAATTTTGCAGATTTTTTTAAAATCAAATTTTGGGATTTAAAAAGCATTTTCCAAGAATTTACATAGCACCTGTGATGAGTTTATAATTTTTAATTGCCAATAAATAACATTAAAATAAAATGAAAATATGATTTTATGGTGTAAAATAGAAAACCGGACTCAGGGTAATTTTCTGGGATTTTATTGGACCTCAGACCTATTTTTAAAAACCTAAAAACTATTTTCTACATAAATTAATTAATTAATTAATATTATTATTATTATTTCTATTATTATTATTATTATTTTCAGTTTAGGGCCCGGCCCGGCCCAGTGGGCCGAGCCCGTTAACACCCAGCCCACCCAGCCGCTGCTAGCGGGTCGGGCGGGTCCGCCCAAACCCGGATCCGCACCCGACCCGGCTGAACCCCCATCCCCTTCCCCACGTCCGGGCGCCCGGTTCCTCCGGCGACGCCCGGAATTTGCGCCGCCTCCGCCGGGGGAGGCCACGATCCCCCTCAGCCCGACTCCCCAGCCACGAACACCCCCGCGGCTCCCCTATAAGAACCCTACCTCACCCTCTTCCTCCTCCCTCACTTCCCTAAGCCACCCTCGCCGGAACCCTAGATCTCCGCCGACCTACTCCCTGACCCTAGATATACGGGACAGGAGCTGAAGCTATTGCTGGAGCTGAACCGAACACTGAAGACGAGGTGACTGCCGAGGACTTCTCCTGAGTGCCTGTCCCATTACTCTTTTATTATTTCATGTTTACATCTTTTGTTCCTGGCCGATAGAGCCAGTTTATTCAGACTTAAGTCGGATTGTTTCTCCGACTGACTTGCTGTGATGATGTTGCTACTTATTTCCATTTGATTATGCAGTTTATTTCTTTATCTTTATGGATGAGATTAGTGTGACTTGTGTAGTAGACCTTACTTACAGCTTAAGTACGCCCTGATGGTTTCATTAAATTGGGTTATCCATCGGTGCGTGCTGCTGACCATTGCCACGCATCTCCAGTCCCTCGGCATTTTAGGACTGGGGCGTGACAAAAGGTACTGATGCTGTTTCTAAAAATTGGTTGGCAAAATATAGGATGACTAATTTCATTAACATCAATAACTATTTGAGCACTAAATGTCTCTTATATTCTCACTCTCAGTATCGATCCTAGAAACATGATTAGTTCTTTAGGTAGACAGCAAAAATATAGGATTAAGTTCCGTAAAGTTGGGAGCAACCACTAACACCAAAAAAAATAAAAAAATAGTATTGGAAGTTAAATTTTTAATTTTATTATCTTCTCATTACCTTTGCATTAGAGAACACTTTTCTATCTCATTGTCTTGTGTAAATATAATTTTGCCACATAGGAAAGATATTGTCTTGTGCCTAATGCCACATAGGAATCACAATAAAAAATAAGACAATAGGGTTGAAGATGCTCTAATTATCCTCCATTTTATAAAAAAATGTATTCCTATTTTTTTCTTGAGTGAATTGATAAGAGCGCAAATTTAAATTGAACGCTTCTATGTAAACCGCATCGAAAAACCGACGCATGAACCGACACCATGTGTCATTTTTTTTTTGAGGAAATAATACAACTACGAACACTACAGATATATAAATACTTCTACTGAGTCTTTAATTAGCTTAAAAGAATAAGTTTCATTAAACACTTTTTACTTGCATTCTCAAACGCAATTGAGTGAAAAGCTATGATGCTTGTTTATCAAAATAAGCAAAAAATAATAGCAATAGTATGAAAAAGACACGCTCTGCAAAATGGACACCTGGCTCCTCAAATGAACTAAAACTCAAATCAGATCCATGAAAGAAGAATGGAGCCTTAATCCTGATCAAAAACCCTAACCCTAACCCCAGGTCAAAAAACCTAACCCTAACCCTAACCCTAACCCTAGGTCCTCATTAGTGTCTGCGTTTGTGTCTGTGTCAGTGTGTGTGTGTCGTGTCTGTGTCATTGTCATATGTGTGTCCTGTGTGTGTGTGTGTATGTGTGTGAGAGAGAGAGAGAGAGAGAGGGTTAGGGTTTACCTAGAGGAGGAGGAGGAGGAGGAGGAGGGGGAGGACGCGGCCGGAGGGGGGAGTACGCGGCTAGAGGGGGGTCGCCGGGAGGGAGGAGGGGGCACCGGAGGGAGGAGGGGAGCCTGAGGGGGAGGATGCGGTCGAGGGGGATCACCGGAGGGAGGAAGGAGGAGCCGGAGCGGGAGAGATCGAGAGCGGATTTGAATTTTGGGAGAGGGAGAGGGAGAGATCGAAGGAAATGAGGGAAATCAGCCATAAGTAAAAAATTTAGCGACGTTTTAGCGACGCCAATAATGACGTCGCTAATTTAGAATTTAGCGACGCCAATAATGACGTCGCTAATTTACGTCGCTAATTTAGAATTTAGCAACGTTTTTAGCGACGCCAATAATGACGTCGCTAATTTAGCGACGTTTAAGACGTCGCTAATGACGTCGCTAAATGTCCAAAATATATACGTCGCTAAAAACGTCGCTAAACGTCGCTAAAACTCGCTAAATAAAACATATTAGCGACGTTTAGCGACCTAAATTGATCTTATAGCGACTGATCTTTAAAAAATTGAATAAAAGTCGCTAAACGTCGCTAAATGTCGCCAATTAGCGACGTCTAGCGACGTTTTTACATGGAGTCGCTAAATTAGCGACGTTTTTAAATGGAGTCGCTAAAAAACGTCGCTAATCCCGCTTATTCTAGTAGTGGTATCTTACGAGAGATTGTGGAGTTGACATATAATTATGGCACAAAACCTGCTAATATTATGCTATTCAAGTATGAATGGTTCTATCTGATTCAAGATCAAGTTTGGAATATTTACAAGCATGGCCTTGTGGATATAAACTACAAGCGTAGATATCAAGACTACAAACCATTTGTCCTATCAAGTCAGGCTCAGCTCGTATACTTCACAACTTATCCTAGACGGGGTCAGATTGGTGGGCAGTATGCAAGACTAAAGCTAGAAATACCTTTGACATTGACGAAATAGCTTATCAGGAGGACGAGCTACCTCTTGTAACAAATATTGTAGATGTGGACTCAATGGAAGTTACTCATTACACGAGTAATAATGTAGAAGATGTAAAATTATTCGAAGAGGAAGACGAAGACGAAGTCAAAGTAGATGAAAGTGAAGACAAGGAGGAGGAAGAAGAAGAGGAGGACGAGGAAGGCGAACAAGATAAATTTTCTGAAGATGATTGAAAATAAAATATTTTGCCTGTAGAATGTAACTATGTTTTGACTGTAGAATGTATTATTTTGACTGTAGAATGTAGAATGTACTATCTATTTAATAAAAATAAAATATATATATTATATTTTGACTATAGAATAAACTATCCATTTACACTTGTGACACCACTAGTTATTTACTATACAATTCTATGAATGCTGTGAGATATGCATAACATTTTAACTGTAGAATATACTATACATTTGTGTATTTCTTTATTTATCATATGTTGTTATCATGTATGACAGGACGATGCGGAGGGTTCGGCAGGTCCCGAGGTAGACAGAGTGCTCCTCCGGTACTGCCTACTATTGGTTCTGGATCCTCATCGCCCAGTACTCCAGTATATCAATCAGTCACATATCCGACTGTGACGACGTTACGTGGCATCACTCCTGGGACGAGTAGTTCCAGGCCTGATAGTACTTCCTAGTCCAGCGTTCCTCCTGATGACGGAACCATGGAAACAGATGAGCATATGGAGGAGGTCGATTCGACATTATCCCAGCATCAGCTAGATCCTCTATGCGTACCTCCGGAGGAGACGAGGACAGAGATTTGGGCCAATGGTACAAAGTAAGTCAATTAGATGGTTTAGCATCATATATATCGAGTATTTCTTTATTCATCATATATTAACTTTTTCGATCAAAATAATTATCTCTGTATAGATATCGTCCATCGTCGGTTCAGAGACGCCTGGGCCTCTTTCTGAGGAATAACTATGGTGGCCCTTGGATCAGCTACTCTGAAGCTCCGAAGGAGAGGAAGGCATTCTGGTTTGCGAACTTCAAGGTAAAAGTATATTATATAAATCTTCTAATTTATGCATATTATATAACTTATCCGTGATGCTCACTTACTAAATTATTTATTGTAGCAAATGTATTTCTATCCTCCGTACCGGGCCGAGTTGATCGAGCGGATGTTTCCTGTCGTTGCCGCCAAGCTTATCCATGATGCTCTGAATGACCAGAAGGCTCGTGATCGTGCTGGAAAACTGATCCAAGGTTGGATCACACCTGAGCAGTGAACTGCGATGAGGGCTAGATTCGACGATCCGAGGTACAAGGAAAGGTCTGAGAAGGCCAAGGCAGCTAGGCGGAATGCTGCAAAGTGGTGTGGTAGCTCGATTCCGATGACGAAACATTTTCATCGTTTGGTATATTTTTTATTTAAGATATATTATTTTAATGTAAGTACGATAAAATGGTAGTAGAAAAAATGTTTAATTTTAGTACTAAATAATATATTTTTAACAGGTACAGAGGGGTGAGGATGCAAACATGGTGACCGTCTTCTTGGCCACCCATCGAAAGGACGGAAATCTCATTGATGAGAGGGCCTCACAGACCTATGTAAGTATTACTTTACTTTGTGTTAATTTTAATATAACTTAGGCAATTATTGAGTATCCAAACTTCTTTAGGCCGAGTATCTTAGGCTGCGTGAGCGGGCGACTACTAGTGCACCTACAGCTAGAGAGGCTGGTACTTTCTCGCAGCCTGCTCCAGCTACGTCAGACGAGCTGTGGGTGACCGTCGCTGGTGGTCTCCAGAGGGGTACGTACTACGGTACGGGATCCTATGGCACCCTGGTTGCGACGCAGTCATCTAGGGCCTCCCCGATAAGTGTGCATTCCCCACAGCCCTCACAGTCGTCGACAAGAGTCCAGAAGGCCGTTGACCGTCAGATTGCGTCTCTCCGTGACGAGTTGTTGCGAAGGATGGAGGAGCATCCCCGGTCCCAGCCGTAGGAGGACGATTCGACGCTCATCGCATAATTTGATATGCTCGACCGCAGCATCACGGAGCTCCAGGATTTGACAAATGATCTTAGAGCCTCGATAGAGCGCAGCGTGATGGAGCTGCAGGCATCACAGCTATCCATGGGTGAGAGGTTGACGATGATGCAGGATTCAATGGTTCATAGCAGTACGAGGCTATTATCTACCATGGATTCTTACAACCAGCGACTCATAGAGTTAGAGCGAATACGTCCTCCTAGTGCGCCTACATCGACACAGACTCCACCGACGTCACTGCCTTCTCCATCAACATCGGTGTCGATTTTACGGGAGCAGTATGATTTGTTCTTAACATTCATGCGCGCCAGCGGTCATCCTCCTGCAGATCCACAGTAATATGGATATTTGCATTGATATTTGCTGGATATTTGTATTATTTAGGATGAGACTCAGTTGTATGGATATTTGTTGTATTCTTTACGATGATATTTTCTCCTGATTAGGTTTTTAATTTCAATGTTTTATTTTCTTCAAATTTTATTATATTATTCATATTAAATAAATATTAATTTACTGGTGTTGAGTGTTCAACCCAAGGGGTCGGCGAACCCAGTAAATTCAACGGAGGGTTGCTCCGGGTCTATTTGTACAGATTGTGAATTAATAAACTGCAAGAATAATAGTTTGAAAATAATTCCGTATTAATTTTTATTATTTTTTACTGTATCATTAGCGACATTTTTAGCGACATTTAGCGACGTTCATACACGTCGCTAAATACGTTGTGACGTTACTACACGTCGCTAATGACGTCACAAAAAACGTCACTAAAAACGTCGATGTACGTCGCAACTTGCTGACATGGTAGTATTGCCAGGTCATAGTAACGCCGCTATAAAAGTCGCTACATACGTCGCTAATTTGCGACGTAAAGCGATAAATCAACACGTCGCTAATTAGCGATGTTGAGTCGCTAAACGTCGCTAATCTAGCGACGTATTTACGTCGCTAGAAAACGTCGGTATAGCGACGTTTGGCGACGTTTTTTCCGTCAGCGACTAGCTGAAGGCGACTTCTGTAAAACGTCGACGTTTATTGGTCATTTAGCGATTAGCGACGTTTATTGGTCATTTAGCGACGTTTCTTTAAGTCGCTAATTTGACTTTTTCTGGTAGTGTTATGCAGCTACAGTTGCAACCATATTCTGTTGAAGGAGCCCCTGCAGCCACCAAACAGAGGCATATGAAGCACCTATAATCCATCAACATGATGGATATAAATTGAAGCAACTTGGACGTCCCAAAGGTCGACTTTTTCTGCTTCAGAGAGAGACCATACCCTCCCAGAGAGCTGCCACATACATGCGCCCAAGCTCAAGAGAGAGAGAGAGAGAGAAAGAGAGAGAGAAAGAGAGAGAAGAGAAGAGAGCACCCCTCACTCACGCGTCGGATCATTAATGTAGTAATGGAGCCACCATAACGCTCTTTGTCCATCATCATGCCCCAGAATAAAAAATTTATACTTAGATTGTCTGTCTAGGACCTCTCTGTACTTTCTTATGTTTGTTATTAAAGCAATAAATTTTGATGGCGAACACCAACACTAAGCAAGCATGTGATAAAATATTACATTACTAGTGATCTTTCTACTTTTACCTAGGTTCATTTCATTGAGTACATGATCACAGTCACTTTACTTCTTTCAAAAATATATCTTTGAAAATAGTTTGAATATTCAATACATTCAAGCATCCTATAGGGACAGTGTTCTATATTGCAGTGCACATCATGTATCGTGAGCATATTCTTTAACTCTTAGAAACATAAGCTATCTCTAGTGGACTATTCATCTCAATTCAATGCAGCAGTAACATATACACGTAAAATAGACAAGTCTTATGAGCAGTTCGATAAGAAACATAAACAATAACTAGCGATCACTTATACAGTGATTCTTACCCTCGGTCAGACGGTTATCTCTGCAACAAAAATACAAGTTAGCAACAATTTGCATAAACATCTAAGTACTTTCTCTGTTCGTCCCTTCATCAAACAGTTAGGTATGCAAGAAGGCTATCCTAGCATGCGACCTAACTATATGATGGTCCATGGAAACCAATGATTAGCAGTTAGGACGTTCAAGCCCATCTCACTAATAGACTGACACCCTTCCTTAAATTACGAGGTTTTCAAGCCTTAGGGTGTCATGTCCTCTCCTAGGCGGAACGATTTTCAGTGCCCTAGAAACCGGTCGAGAAGTTACGTCCTTGTGCACAAGTTTGTCTAGACCAACGTATGAATGCACTTCTATCAGATAACATACAATGCAAGCAGGCAATAATCAAGCATACTCTTCTATATTAACTCTTCTTATCATCAGTCTATATTGTGTACGGGGCACGTAACCATCAATCTTCTTCTATTCAGTCAAGCAATAGGTTCAATTTTTTTTTAATCGATAGATAGGTTCAATAGCACACAGTACGAGTTATTCATACAATTCTATCTTTAGTAGTTCGATATAAGAAAACAGACAAGTGAAACATATTTTAAGCAAGCACAATAACGATTATATAAATCTAGCATGAAATTTCTATTTTTTGTATTCTAATCATGTAATTCTACCTTACCATAGCAATAAAACAGAGCATATTCAAGCAAACTTTCTACTCTGCTCCTTAGAATGGAAGGGGTTCTTCTAACTTTAGCATACAAGAATGAACAAGTTTATGACATCTTATTACTCTTCTTATTAGCATGGAAATTATTCGTTTGATAGTTGTGTTCGTGTAACTTAGCATGCAATATTCTATTCTTTTACTTAGATTGGCAAGGTTCATTTCAATGACAAGCATTACAAGTTCTCTAGTTAAGTATACATGTTATCGTTCTATCAGTTTCATGTGAACATTATCTACTTAGCAAACAAGCATTATAAAACTCAGATTCATTA
Source organism: Iris macrosiphon (assembly GCA_036927795.1). Classification (NCBI taxonomy): domain Eukaryota; kingdom Viridiplantae; phylum Streptophyta; class Magnoliopsida; order Asparagales; family Iridaceae; genus Iris; species Iris macrosiphon. The sequence goes on along the minus strand of JAYESA010000009.1, from coordinate 37,314,144 downwards.
TTAAGGCGTGCAAGAATCAGAGAATAAAGTTCTGCCTACTCACCTTGATCAATCATCTTGTGTTTCGATCGAACTCTTCGAGAAGGCTTTCCTCGAGCCAACAAAGTGATCTCTTGTACATAGTGCCAACGTGAAGTGTGACACTACACCCCCTCCCTCAATTCAACATAGGTCCGCCACTAATAATAATAAGAGAGGTATTCTTTCCTCTGATAGTTGGCATGGGACCATGCGATGATACATTTATGCCTTTATTGCAAGTTATCCACTTTAAAATTTTGGAAATTCCTTCCAATGCATCCCTGTATATTTTACTATTTTTTAGTGAGAAAACCACAGAAAATAACCATTTACTTTATCATTTTGGAAATGGCTTGTATATATTCCACATTTTTTATGGAAGAACTTTTTTCCTTCTTATTGTTAAATTTGATTAGTACTATATATTAACTCTAATTAGTACACATTGTTGGTATTATCATTAAAGGTACAAAGATCGTACAAATGTACGAGAAAACCAAAGATCATCACTGATTACTATTTTTATTGGTCTTACGTAATCAAAATACAAACTAACTTTAGAGAAAAAAAAGCTTGTAGAAAACTCTAACAAATACAGTTGCTAAAAGAGAAAAATACAACGAAGAATACGAGAAAGAAGAAAGAACACAAAACTTTAGATCTTGATGGGGTGATAAAAATAATCGTTGCTCAAAGTAAGATTCGATCATTTTCATCAATTTGCTCTCAGGAACCAGCAAGTTCAAAAAATAGAACTTCTGGAACGCTCCTGTCACTTTTCAAGTGGATCTCGAACTAGATGAACTCGACTAACAACACTTTGTGGATTTTCAATGGCTGTTGTTAACTCTTCTCTAGGTAGCAGTATCTCTTCTCTCTCTCTCTCTCTCTCTCTCTCTCTCTCTCTCTCTCTCTCTCTCTCTCTCTATATATATATATATATATATATATATATATATATATATATATATATATGTTTTTAAGAGAAGAAAAGAATACACACACACACACCGTTAATGCGTACCCCTTAATCTAGAGATAATGCTAGGGCCGGGCCGGAGCATTTTAATGCCTTGGACGAAATCCAAAATGATGGCCAAGCTATACAAAAAATAAAGTATTAATTTTTTCTAAGGAAGATTCAGTGTTTCGTTATCATGAAAGTATTCTACATTTAGAATCTCGTTAAAATCTCATTTCTTTCGAGGAAATAATACCCTAATAATTTAAGTACCAACGTCTTGATCACATTTAAATACAATATCATAAAAATATTTTACAAATTCAATAAAAACTCTTAGACATGAATTCTTGCACCATTTCTTATATAACGAAATAATCAAACATCGAAACTAAGAAACATAAACAAACTAAATCAATCTAAATACCAAACTAGCTTTCATGTAATGGTTAATCGGAAATGATATCTTGTAGTGAACATTTCGTTCTTATACATGATCCAAATCCAACAATTTCCAAATCAATCCAAATACAAAATCCAACAATCCCCATATCATCTTATTATTAATATTTGTTAAAATTCATTACGTAATAAAACATTCCATAGTATGTTGTGAACAATTTTCAAATAAATTTACTCAAAATTCAATAATTCTTCCGTGCAACTCGAGATCATTAAAATTATTATCACTATTAACATCAACATCACTCAAGTTCATCATTAAAATTCGAATTTTAGACCAAATACTCAGAGTTCATTACGTCAAGATCATTCAAAAAAGTTGTATCGTCTTTTCATTTAGTAGTTGTTGTCTTAGTTGTAGCTTACACCAATTCAGCGGTTGTAAAATTTCAATTTCTAACTTTAAAATCTTAAGAAGATTTCAAAATTCCGAGCAGAAGAAGGGTGTGAAGGAGAAAAGATTAAATATTAGGAAGTTTGAATTCAATTATAATCAGAAGAAAGAAGAAAAAGAGAATTAAAATCAACTATTTCAAATAACATTTTCCATTGGTCATTAATTCGCCTCTGGAATTTGAAAGGAAGTTTTTTTTTGAAAAAGTTATTTTCGATTTTTTTTTCTTTTACCAACTTTTTATTATTATATGTTAATATTGTATATTGTATATTACAAACTCTTAAAATTATTTGGACCCCCCTTGGGCCTTGGGGCCCCGGGCCTAGACCCTGTTTGCCTCTCCCCTGGGCCGTATCTGGATAATGCCCACGAATCAAGAACGGTTAGTAACCATTATCTCAAAATCCCAAAAGATAAAGAATGGTTAGAACCGAAAATCTACTCAAACAACCATGTAGTATGCTTTCCTTGTAAACAACTACCTAGCGGGAAAAAAAATACAAGAAAAATAAATAGTACAAGAGTTCTCTATAAAGATGTTATGAAAATTCTCTATAAATGTTAGGATTAGTTTTTTGTTTTTCTATTTTGTTCTTTAACAAAATTTGTTACAACTATTGTTAGTTTCAATTTCCTTTCTAATTTTCTTTTATTCTTTACTCATTTGTCATTTTCATGTTTTTTTTTCCTTACCGTATCATCAACCAAACATACCAATAACAGAAGCGAGTTTATTTTGCTTTCCCCAAAAATCACCATTTATCCATGCTGGCGCTTTTCAAGTTCTTGATTAGCTAGAGGAAATAATGTCTTCCCTTTTGGTACGTACATTTATGTTGTACCATAAGAGTTGTATTCTCCAACTAAATTAGCTTAAACAAAAGAGGCTAAATTGTTCTTATAGGGGTTCAATTATCCAATTTTTGTACTTTTAACTCTCTAAAATATAGGTACTATATAAGTACGTACAGTACCGAGTTCCACAAATACTCAACCGTGCATAAGTCCCCATTGGCATCAACGACTAGTATACACTTCCGTAGTTTAATCGATTACATGAGGCAGTCCGTAACGAGCTTCGTAGTCGATAGCAACGTTATGCAAGATATAATGAGGCGTCAAAGAATTACAATTTGAAGGATGAGAAGGTGCTAACTCCAATTGCAGGAAGGTTATGCAAGATATAATAATTAAGACGTACGTAGAAGAAAGACCACCATTAATGAGCGTGATCGTAAAGAGCATGACAAGCCTATATATACGGTCGACCTTGCATGCATGGCCTTGAGTGTTATGCTCCATAGAGTATATATGTTTAGTTCGGTGGAAATTAAAAAAAAATTAAAGTATTAAATGTCGAAACTCCTATCCTATTTTTATATATAGCATCATGGTTGTACAAGAAGGCTTAGTTGCATGAGTCTCTTAGGTCAAGGTGTCTAGTGGGCCGGGAAGTCCAAAATTCGTTTCGGATCCAACACGGTCAAATTCGGACTGGATCAGCCCGACCTAGTTAGTGTAGTGATATGGTCATGTTTGGTCCCAGTCCAGGTCGACCAGATTTCTGGATCTACTAATAGAACAGAAGCTGTTAAAATATTTTGAAAAAAAATTACTTCAACTTCGGATATATGGACTAGTAAACAAAATTATCCTTTTTTATATCACGACACATTATTTAGATACAAAATGAATTTTACAAAAATAATTTGTTTTTGTCTAAGACCATTGGAATTTTTGTATATTGGATCTGCAATCGGTAGAACCATATTACAAATTTTACCTGAATATAATATTCATAATAAAAATTTTTATTTTTTATAATGCTAGTAACAATACTTCTTATATCAATATTTTAAGATATAATTTAAGCCTAAATTAGAAGGCCATTTTTTAGTAAGATGCATGTATTTGTCATATTGTTAATTTAATTATACAAGAATGTATACAATTTTTTTCAAGCGAATTTAGAAATATTATAATATGTCTAATTAGTTTGAACACTTCACCAAGTAGGCACAAAATAGTTTAAAATGTTATGTGCACAATATGGTTTGACATTTAGGAAATTTGTTAAGGATGTAGCAGATATATGAAATTCTACCTATTTGATGTTTAAATTATGTAATAAATATAAAGATGTTAGTACACACTATATTAATGCAAATCCAAGTATTGATTACAAAATAATTAAAAACGATTGGTTATTTGCTACTTCAATTTTTTAAATTTTAGAATTATTTTATATTTACATGCATTTTATCCGGAGTTTATTATCCAACTTCCTTTAGTTTTAACGGAGATTATCAATATTTCTAATTTATTTACAAAATATAGAAAAACTCCTATGTTTGATTATGTCGTTTCTAAAATGGAAATAAAAATTCTATAATATTTACGTGAAATACCTCTTTTATATTATTTGTTTGCAGTTTTAGGTCCTAAAATCAAATTAAATTGTGTATTTATATTGTTAGACGACTATCATGACAATATAAACGCTGAGGTAAGTAGTTTAAAAATAAATGAAGAAAAAGTTCTAATGAACCGACCCATTACAACCGTTCAAGGTAGTAGTGGTTATGGTTTAATTTTTTAGTTCTCACATGCTAAGAGTATACTACAAAAGAAAAAAAAGAAAAATAATCTTTCTTTACAAATCAATATTGTCCTTGTATTTAAACTCGGATCAACAAATCTGGATAATATGTTTTAATTTTATAGTATAGAAAAATACATTTTTTTATCATATTTGACACTTGATCTCCTATGGCCCTAGTATCCACAGTTGTATCGGAATCTTGTTTTAGTACAGGTTCAAGATGATGGGAACGGGGTCCATCTCCATGATGAATAAACATGGATTTGATCCTTGAAAATCGGTCACCCATGGTTGGGTTCGGCTACGTACTTAGCCATTTTTCTGGATGTAGTTTCTGTGACAAGATTCAGTTTTGGGAGGCTGTTTTGGATATGTTGCGATCATTATTTGGCTCGGTCTTCAATACAAAAGTTATTGAGAAAAGTTCTCTCTTTCATCCAGGCTTTGAAACAGGTCATTTGGAGGTGTATTTGTAAGCACCCAGATTTTTAGAATTTAATATTTTTGGTATTCTGAAATTTTTGTGATTAAAAAATTTTATTTATTTATTTATTTTTAGCTAATTATAATATATAGTATTTATGAATTTATAATTATGTATATTTAATTAATTATTAATATTGTACAAAAAAGTATATATTTTTTGGTGTACAACTATTATTAGTGTTTTGTATAATTTTTCTGGAATTTATTGAGGTCTAAAACTATTTTAATGGTCATACCCATATATACATATATATAAAGAGAAAAATATTAAAAGATTTAAACCCAAACCCTACCCTAAACCCATTAACCCATTAAACTAACAACTCCCTTTCCCCATGTACACAGCAAACACCCCCCTCTCTCTCTCATATATATATATATATATATATATATATATATATATATATATATACCAAAATCCTAACCCTAACCCATCCCACGTCTTCACCACCACCCCCTCCGCCGGAGTGCCGCCGACCGCCTCTGACCCCCGCCGTGCTGCCGCGCCGCCCACAGCAGCGCCGACCACTAACCACACTGTCGGCCGCACGCGTGCAGCAATGCACAGCAACGCACAACCGTGCGGCCCCCTTCGCACACAGCCTCCGCCCTCCTCGCTGGTCCGATTTGCATCCCGTCTTCGCTGGTATATTCACAACCTAACCCTCTAGGATTTTTTTCAAGTGGAACGAATTTAGGCACCCCGGTTTGATCGAAAAATCGACCGAAAGTTGGCCGAAAAACTGTTCGAAAATAGTTCAGAAATTCAGTCCAAGTACCCTTGTTCATGTCCAATTTTCTACCATCTCATTAATTATTTTCAAAATATAATTGAAAGAACTTCTTCACAATATAACCAAAAATTTTACTTTTTTTTATTTTTAATTAGTTTGCTATAATGGTTAAATTATTCTTGTTCCAAAATGACCAAATATTTATTTTTAAAATACCCAAATTCTCGCGATACGGAGTGCGTCTCGCCAAACGAGACAACTTCGTCGTGTGCGAGTTGCATCGAAAGGCGCATAATGTAAACGCGGACTTGTGGGCTTTCGTAAAAATTGATTTGGATGTGCGTGTACACCAGAATCAACGCGTATCCGCCAAAAAATATCGTATCTGCCTGTTTTAACACTCACCGTAACTTCTTGTGTGCTTGTCATTTCTCAACGAAACTTGCGCCATCGGATTCGTAGCGTTACGCTGGTCCTGTGACCCAAGATTGGTTCAATTCTGAGAACGTTGACGAAACATCATCGAAATCCAGTTATGAATGTTCCAATGGGTTCGTATCGTTGTTCTGGACTCGTAGACACTAAGTTTGATGAATTTGGAGAACTTTGTCTTCGACACATTTTATGGTACAAAGTGGGCCAAATATGGATCCCGCTTTGACCCAAAACTGTCAATTTTGCCCATGTATCCAAATTAGACTTATGGGTAGTCAATCCTAACTATTTCTAGTATTCTTAGAATATCAGTGATATTTGTTTCACTATCCGGAGGTGTACGTGCAGATTCCCTTTTCCAGGAGCAGTTGACGGAGTTCAGAACCCAGGCAAGTGTACCTTGCCATGATGTATCACAGTTCCTTGTCTTAAATATCTTATTTAGTTATTATAGTTATTTGATATGGTTGATGTATGTGTTTACCCTAGGACCGTGAGATATTGCTTAGCATCCGAACAAGATTCGGATGTCGACGCCGTACGCGGAGTGGAGTAACGTCACTTAGAGAGTTGATTCTACGATCCTATTTTTACGTGATTGCACTTTACCAAGTACGCCATACCATATAACACTTGACACTATTTTATGTGACAGAATCTTTCTTGACTTATTCATGGTGATTTTGTATAGGCCTACTGGATTCGTGATATGAGACTCGCATATTATATGGATATTATTATGACTCGTTGCACTAGCTAGATGTCATGATCTTTCGTGTTATGGACATGAGAAATGAGGTTACATTGGGTGGGGAGAGTCTTCATCGTGATCTGGACATATTTTACTATTACTATTTATGTGTACTAGGCCTTAAGTTCCCTATGCGAAATCTAAAATATTATATTTATATATATACATCTTTCTCCTGGTTTCCCCCATACGGAGCCTTGAGTGTACTGTTAGATTACAGAAGTGTCCATTGGGATCTTTCGTGAGTACCGGCTTGGGGTACGATACCATACTCTTATTTGCATATCACATAGTTGGTTACAGTAGTTTACCCTTGAGTATGTGACATTATACTATTTTAATTTTGACATGATGTTTCTTGTACCTTGTTACGTCCCTCTGAGGACGTGGTCCCCTGCCAGTTTTTGCAGCATAGACGGTTATGGAGCCTTTGGAGTTGCTGATGGAGTTGCTTGTCTTGCAGGCATTGGTATCAGGTACTTATATCATATCTACCGGAGTTATGGTTATTTATTCATATTTTTTATTCATTTGCTGATGTAGCCTAGTTTTATAGACTCATATTTTTTCTCGAGTCTATTAGAGTTTGTGTGTTACTCGGCGGCCGACTTTAGCACATGTAACTCATTCTTGTATATTCTGTTCATTATGTATTGAGGCATATATATTTATATTTACTTGATTATTTAGATAGTGCCATTATAATACAGCGTATACATATTCGAGTCGGACCAGAGTCTGGTCGAATGCGTAGCTGGCATATTACGTATTCCTAGTCCTTCGTATTTTGGGACTGAGGCATGACATATTTTTGTGGTGGCCCATGCAGGTCCTGATTAAATTATTTTGGTTACTTTTTGGTACCGAGCGAGCCTGTAATCAGGATTAGCAGTATTAGTATCTCAATCCACAACTGATTTGACAATTCCTTAGCATTTGATTATCGCCCTTGGACTTCATAATTATTCTTGTTTATTCCCCTCGACATCCTTATTATTGTTTATCATCTTTTCCTATTTCAGAGAGATGTACGTTCGTGTGCGGTGTTTCCTCCAGAAGCAAATCCTTGTCAAGGCGGAAAAAGACATGCTGGACATAAAGTTTTGAGAAGATGGTTACCCTTACTAGGGTAGATAGATAGGTTATTCCTATATGCCAGAGACAGTGTAGATTGCTAGCATGAGAATTAAATATAGTATTAGAGGTCTAGAACTAATAAAAACTTGCCCTTGCTTAAGGTAGCAGTAATTTGGAAGTATTAGAAATTAGAAAGATGGTTTGATTCTAATGCACTGGAATACTTTATGGAATACATAGCTAGATGCTGGGATTAGTTATGGCCCATGATGATGATACAAGGATTGGTATTATGACCTTAAGAAATTGGAACCTTACGTAGCAAGCCATAGTGGTTAAATATCTACTTGTCATGTGACTTTTAGTATCAAAACTAGATCTTCTAACCCCCTTAAATTATTGATGACTTTAAGTTTGGACTAAATAAACAGGTAGATTGCTAGAACTAATATTTGAGTAATTAGATAACTTGAGTACTAAAGTATAGCTTTCGAAATCAAATTAGATGTACTTGATTATTTGGGTTGTCAGTGTTAATTGAACAAGTGAGTTTCACCCGTGATTACTTGGATGGATAAGCTAGTATCTGTGATAGAGCAAATAGGTTGAAGGATGAGAGTTTTGATAGATGTTATAGTCTTGAGTTAGATATATTGAATTTCCTATAATAGATAACAAGCTATAACAATATGGTAATTATGTAGTTTGTATGAAGGGTATATATGGAATAAACTAGGAGAAATCTTAGGTTCAAGTGAAGAAGGTAGAATGGTAACAAGAAGAGTCACGAGGAGTACATAATCTTAAACATTCTAAATTAAGAGAAAGATCTAAGAAGGACTAAAGATTTATCACTCGACAGTTGCCTAGAAGATCTATACTACAAAGCAAAAAGTACTGGGTCATGATTGGAGAAGCTTAAAGTTGAAAACAAGATTAACATACCAAAAAGATATGAAGGTGCGTAGAAAACAAATAATAAGGAAAATATATTATGGTCACATAATCCAAGGAGAATGGATTGTGATATGGACTTAAGGGATAATATTTTTAGTATTTATAAATTGTAATACTTTTGGAATTTTAAAAATTTAGTGCGAGTAGAAATTGTTGATCAGTCTCAAAGTAATACGAACTTCAAGAAATTAAAACACAGGTTCAGAATCACATATTAACTTGATGGTTATTCTGTAGAGGATTATCACAAGACCCTTAGATTATAGATTTACACAAGATAGAAAAGTGTAAAGGGAAGATAGAAGTCTTATAGGAATGATAGCTGAATATTGTGGGTTTACATGTAAACTGATTAGGGCCAGGAATTTATATTTTTGACTAAAAGGGTTTGAGTTTGTTGGACCTATCCTTAGTAGTAGGTGATGAGAACCTATTTTTAATGTACCATAGTCGATGGATTTTTGGATTTTAGAAATCTTATCATCTCATTAAGTTCGAAGAATTTCTACTCAAGATAACCATGACATCATGCTTGTGTAATAGGGTAGTAGTCTAGCCGGAAGATTCTCGTAAGGAAGATAGCTTTTAGATGACAGAGATTAGACGAACAACAGTACAAAAAGATAGACAATAGAATGGAATAAGTTATACAAAAACGGGTAGGCATTCCAATTAAAGATTAGACGAGTATTGAAGAGTATCCTTAGCGAATAGTATGCCAAGAGTGATAGACCTGAGTACATGCTGTCACGCCCCAGTCCCAAAATATCGAGGGACTAGACACGTGGCGATGGCCAGCAGCACACACCGATGGACAAATCCAATTTAATGGACCCATCAGGATGTACTTAAGCTGTAATACAATAATAAGGGTCTAAATATACTAATCTCCTCCACAGAAATGAATACAATAATATCAGAATCATAAAGCAAGACCAATCTCAATAAAATATAAACTCGGAAAAATAACCCGATAATGAGTCTGATGCAATGGTTAAGATACAGGAATAAGATAACAACAGCAAATACTGAGTATGGATAAAGCATATACTCAGAAGATATCCTCGGTGATCACTCGTCTATTGGATCTGGTACCGCTCCAGTGCCTGCTCCTGTTCCTTCTAATGCTCATGTCATGTATACCTCGGGATATATCTCGTCTGCTAATCATGGGGACATACTCCGGATCTAGGTCCTCAGAGGACATAGCAAGGTACAAAAACTCAAGCCATAAATAATGCAGTACAGAAAATAAATGAGTAAATAGGGTAATACTAAATAACCAGCTAAGTGAAATGCAAGATGAGAGCAGCACTAGAACTCAAGCTGAAACCACTACAAGCTCTGTGACGGGGAGCCGGTAGCAGTGATATCACGTAATGGGCCAAGATCGGTTTTAGAGTCTTAAGAACCGCATTAATAAGGGTTATATATATATATATATATATATATATATATATATATATATATATATATATATATATATATATATATATATATAATCAGCCTGTGTGTCTCTCCCTACCCAATGTAATCACACGTCTCATGTCCATGACACGCAAGATCAAAACTAATACAGCAAGTCATAATAAGATCTAAGCATATAAAGAATATGTCATGAAACATGTATCATATACAGAATTACCATGAATATCTCAGGAAGATTCTGTCTCATGAATAGTGTCAAGTGTCCTGGGTTATGATGTACTTGATAATACAAGTACGAGAATATAAAAGGTCACGATATCCATCTCTAGGTGACGTTACACAACTCCGCGTACGGTGTTGGCACCCGACTATTAATTGGACGCTAAGTAAGTCACACGGTCCTAGGTTAAGCATGTACGAAAATATACAAATAAGTCAAGAAAATAAGTAGCAAAACTGCAATGTTGGCAAGGTACACTTGCCTGGGGTTCTGACTCCAACTGTAGCTCTAGTCTCAGTAGGATTTGCAGGTAGTCCTCTGGTTGCTGAAATAAATATCACCATCAGATTCAGAAAATATCAAATAGCTAGAAATGCCTGTCCTTGAGTCCAATTTGGACACAGGGGCAAAAATGACAGTTTCTGGTCAAAGCGGGGTCCACATGTGGGCCGCTTCGTACCAAAAAACATGTCAGAACTAATATTCTCTAAATTCGTCAAACTGAGTGTCAACAAGTCCAGAACGATGACACAAACCCAACGAAACTCCCAGAATTGAATTTCGATGAGCCGATCACAAAATCACCCATCAAGTGGAGTTGTAGGGCCCACGATATACGATTTTGTCAACGTCCTCAGAATCGAACCAAACTTGGGTCACAGGACCAGCGTATTGCTACGAGTCCGATGGCATAAGTTTTGTTTCGATCCGACGTGTGTACACAAAGTTACAATATATTCTAGAATAGGCCGATACGGGGCATTGTCGGCGGATACGCGTTGATTTCGTTGTGCACGCACATCCAAATCAACTTTTGCGAAGTCCCGCACGTCCGTATCAACGGCGTGCACCTTTCGGTAAAGACCGCACGTGACCAAGTCGTCCCTTTTGGCGGGGCACACTCAGTTTTGGAGAAAAATGGGGTTAATATTTTCCTATTTTTGGATCGCGGTTCGCGATCACCATAGGACGCGACACACCGAGCGGGTTGCACGGGCATCGAGAGGGTTACACAGTCTACGCGTCATAACAGACGATACGAAAAATGGGGCAGCGAGAAGAGAGAAAAGTTTACCTGAATAGGGCTACGCAGAAACTGAATCTCCTTGTGTCCGCGAGGCGACACAACTCGACACGAAGCTAGGGTTAGGGTTCCGGCGGCCGGAGCTGGCCAAGGCTGGGGCACGGCTGGGGGCTGCGGCCGAGAGCTTCTCCAAAGGAATTCGCGGAGGCAGCTGGGACATCGTAGGACACGAAGACGTTGGCGAGGTCGGAGCTGGAGCAGGGTGGAGGCAGCGGAGAGAGGGAAGGCGGTGGCAGTGGAGAAGGCGACGGCGCTGGAGTTGTTGCGTCTGAAGGTGGAGGATATGGCGGAGGTGGTGGTTAGCGTCAAGGTGGCCGGGGTCGGGGGCTCTGGCGGAGGAGATGGGGTTTTATAGGGAGATGAGGGAGGCGGCGCGGCGTCGGGTCGGGGAAGAGAAAGGGTTAGGCGGATTTTGGGTCGGCGGGTCAGCGGGTAGGCGGGTTAGACCCGGATCCATTAAAGCTTAGGTGCGGGTTCGGGTACTCGGGTTTCGTGTCGGGTTTAGATCCGACCCGACCCGCTAAGGTTTGGTTCGGTTTAGTTAAACCAGTCCGGTTCGGGTTGGCTTGGTTCACTTGAACCGGGTTTAATCCTAGGGTTTAATTTGGTTTATTTAAAACTTGGTTTTTAGGTCTTTAAAAATGCTTTCGGGGTCCAATAAATTTTCGAAAAATTACCCTATGTCTAATTTTTCATTTTACACCTAAAAATATTATTTTCATAATATTTTAATATTATTTAATATTATTTAAAAATTGTTTAATGACAAAATATCTTAGTTTTAATTACAGAAAAATTCCAGAAATTTCCAGAAAAGTTGTAAAAATCTATTTTAAAAAAATCCTAAAAAATTAGGGGGGTTTACAATCTACCCCCTTAAGAGGATTGCGTCCTCACAATCAAAGAATAACCGGTCAACAGAGATGACCCGGTTGCAAACATTTGTTTGAAGCACCTCACGATCAAGGAGAATCAAGATTAAGGGTTTTGAGAAGAATACATAGGAAAAATCATCTCCCTAAGCATTACAAGTTTTGCAATCTCCCGTATGAAGGAGATCTAGAAGACTACAGTTTAGATAAACTAGGTTATCACTTATAAAAATATATTAGGTTATCAATTATTAGCAAGTTCAAAATTACTAGGTCAAGGCTAAGGTCACGAACCAACAGGCACGAGCTAAAGCAATACTAGAAACGGATAACTATGAAAAAAAACTTACGCGCATTAGCTACTCCATGAATCTGTGCGTCCTCCAAAGTCATCACGAAAGCTTGCCCGCGTCCTTGCAGATGATTCCTCTGCTGCTGCTGGGCCTGCTGGAAAAGTGCTGCTTGTGGTGCCAAGGGTGGCCTCGGCTGATACCCTCCTGGGGATGGTGGTCTGACTTCTCCAATTCCCGTCTGTGGTGCTCCCAATGCTGGATAAACAGGCCTTGGTGCTGGTAATACTTGTCTGTTTAACATTAGTGCTCCCTTTCGATGCTGAGGACAATCCTTGGCTAAGTGTTGGTTGGACGCGCAAATTAAGCATAATCCTAATTTACGTCTGCACTCGTTCTCACTGTGGCCTCGCTTGCGACAATATTGACAGGTAGGCAGTACCTGTAAAGATCTTCTGGTGGCTGGTGCAGGTGAGAACTCTTTGCAATTTTATCCTGTGGTGCTCCGGCTGGTGCTGAAGTGGCTAGTTGATGAATCACCAATGCTTTCTCTCGACATTCAGGGCAATCCCTTACCGAATACTTTTTGGATCCGCAAGATAAACATAGTCCCAATCTGAGTCGGCATTCTTTAGCGAGATGGCCTACCTTGCCACAGTAGTGACAAGTAGGAAGGACTAGTGCTAGTTGTGTAGATGCTCTCTGTGGTGGATTCATCTGTGGTCGCTTTGCAACTCTTTCCTATTGTGCTTGGTCTGGTGCTAATGCATACGGCCGCTTCTGGCTGGACTCTATCCTTGTGGTGCACTCCATGGGTCGTGCTGCAGCAAGAACGTCCGTTGCAACGGAGCTGATTAACTTCCTTAGCTCAGAGTTAAGTCTGTAAATGATCTCCTCTGTTTGGCTTGGCTGGGTTTCTTCATGAACCTTCTGATAGGCTTGCATCATCACGTAGAACATTTAAAACATCTGTTGCCCGTCCATAGCTTGCCCTTGCGAGAATACGGGCATTGGTGGAGTGAACTGCATCGATGGTGGAATATCTTCTTGCTGGTTTCTCGGGGCATGCTGATTCACTTGACTGCTTTGTTGAGCTGATTTACCTTCATCCACTAGTATTACTTCATCTTCGTTGGTTACCACAACACCTTATGGTGTTCCTGGATGAGTCTTGTCGCCGGCTTGTGGATCCATTTCTCTGCAACCAAAATAAACTTATAAGAGGCGCACAGGAATCAAGGCAGGATGCAAGTCAAAAAATTAATCAGAATCCGATATAGATATCAAGAACATTTCTAGCAAGTGGATGAGATCCTAAAAACTTATCATATTCTTATTGCAGGCTTGCTTGGTCCCTAAGTTAAAACCGAAGCAATTTAGTCGTAGACCTGCATAGGCCACCACAAAAACCATGTCACGCCCCAGTCCCAAAATATAGAGGGAATAGACACGTGGCGATGGCCAGCAGCACACACCGATGGGCAAATCCAATTTAATCGACCCATCAGGATATACTTAAGCTGTAATACAACAATAAGGGTCTAAATATACTAATCTCCTCCACAAAAATGAATACAAAAATATCAGAATCATAAAGCAAGATAAATCTCAATAAAACATAAACTCGAGAAAAACAACCCGATAATGAGTCTGATACAATGGTCAAGATACAGGAATAAGATAACAACAACAAATACTGAGTATGGATAAAGCATATACTTAGAAGATATCCTCGGTGATCACTTGTCTACTGGATCTGGTATCGCTCCAGTGCCTGCTCCTGTTCCTGCTAATGCTAATGTCTTGTATACCTCGGGATAGATCTCGTCTGCTAATCCTGGGGACATAATCCGGATCCAGGTCCTCAGGGGACATAGCAAGGTATAAAAACTCAAGCCATAAATAATGCAGTGCAGAAAATAAATGAGTAAATAGGGTAATACTAAATAATCAGCTAAGTAAAATGCAAGATGAGAGCAGCACTAGAACTCATGCTGAAACCACTACAAGCTCTGTGTCGGGGAGCCGGTAGCAGTGATATCACGTAATGGGCCAAGCTCGATTTTAGAGTCTTGAGCACCGCATTAATAAGGGTTATATATATATATATAATCAGGCTGTAGCCTGTGTGTCTCTCCCCACCCAATGTAATCACGCGTCTCATGTCCATGACACGCAAGATCGAAACTAATGCAGCAAGTCATAATAAGATCTAAGCATATAAAGAATATGTCATAAAACCTGTATCCTATACAGAATTACCATGAATATCTCAGGAAGATTCTGTCTCATGAATAGTGTTAAGTGTCCTGGGTTATGATGTACTTGATAATACAAGTACGAGAATATAAAGGGTCACGATATCCATCTCTAGGTGACGTTACACAACTCTGCGTATGATGTTGGCACCCGACTATTAATCGGACTCTAAGTAAGTCACACGGTCCTAGGTTAAGCATGTATAACAATATATAAATAAGTCAAGAAAATAAGTAGCAAAACTGCAATGTTTGCAAGGTACACTTGCCTGGGGTTCTGACTCCAACTGTAGCTCTGGTCTCAGTGGAATTTACAGGTAGTCCTCCGGTTGCTGAAATAAATATCACCATCAGATTCAAAAAATATCAAATAGCTAGAAACGCCTGTCCTTGAGTCCAATTTGGACACAGGGGCAAAAATGATAGTTTCTGGTCAAACCAGGGTCCACATGTGGCCCGCTTCGTACCAAAAAATATGTCAGAACTAATGTTCTCTAAATTTATCAAACTTAGTGTCAACAAGTCCAGAACGATGATACGAACCCAACGGAACTCCCATAATTGGATTCCGATGAGCCGATCACAAAATCGCCCGTCAAATAGAGCTGTGGGGCCCACGATACGCGATTTTGTCAATGTCCTCAGAATCGAACCAAACTTGGGTCACAGGACCAGCGTATTGCTATGAGTCCGATGGCGTAAGTTTCGTTTCGATCCTACGTGTATACACGAAGTTACAATATGTTCCAGAACAGGCCGATACGGGGCGTTGTCGGCGGATACGCGTTGATTCCGGTGTGCACGCACATCCAAATCAACTTCTGCGAAGTGCCGCACGTCCGTATCAACGGCGCGCACCTTTCGGTAAAGACCGCACGTGACCAAGTCGTCCCATTTGGCGGGGCGCACTCAGTTCCGGGGGAAAACGGGGTTAATACTTTTTTGTTCTTGGATCGTGGTTCGCGATCACCACAGGACGCGACACACCGAGCGGGTTATACGCGCATCGAGAGGGTTACAATGTCTACACATCACAATAGACGGCACGAGAAACGGGGCAGTGAGGAGAGAGAAAAGTTTACCTGAACAGGGCTACACAGAAACCGAATCTCCTTGTGTCCGCGAGGCGACACAACTCGACACGAAGCTAGGGTTAGGTTTCCGGCGGCCGGAGCTGGCCGAGGCTGGGGCACGGCTGGGGGCTGCGGCCGAGGGCTTCGCCGGAGGAGCTCGCGGAGGCGGCTGGGACGTCGTAGGAGGCGGAGACGCTGGCGAGTTTGGAGCTGGAGCAGGGTGGAGGCGACGGAGAGAGGGAAGGCGGTGGCAGTGGAGAAGGCGACGGGGCTGGAGTTGCTGCGTCTGAAGGTGGAGGACACGGCGGAGGTGGTGGTTAGCGTCGAGGCGGCCGGGGTCGAGGGCTATGGCGGAGGAGATAGGGTTTTATAGGGAGATGAGGGAGACGGCGCGACGTCGGGTCGGGGAAGAGAAAGGGTTCGGCGGATTTTGGGTCGGCGGGTCAGCGGGTAGGCGGATTAGACCCAGATCCATTGAAGCTTAGGTGCTGGTTCGGGTACTCGGGTTTCGGGTTGTCACGCCCCGATCTCCCGCAGGCAATCGGCCGTTCCCGCTAGGCGGGAATCACCCTCGCCAGCGCTCTCGCGGAACGATCGCTTAACCCATCCGGGCGTGATGCAGCACGAGCGTGAGCCACGCCCGTGCAAGGCCATAGTTCATTGGCTGGCGGCAAGAGTTCTAAGCCACAGAGTCGCACAGATTGTCCGAGTGCAGCGGAGTCATGAACGCATAGGCGATCGGTAACAGGTTCACTGAGTCGACAATATAGCGAAATCATTGAAACAAAGTAAAGTAATCTCTTTATTGATATGAACAAGTGTTACAGGCGGCGTATAGCCGACATTATAAGTCGCTCAAGCCTCTCTCTCTGAAACAGTATAAGCTTGCCAAGTGGCTACAACTGTGGAATGAATGTACAGGCGATGGTCAGGCGACGCTCCAACATTATGTCTTATATATGTGCCTCAGTCCCGGACGCACCGTTGCAAGGCTTTAGAGGGAACTCCTGGCCTTAGCACGCACGTTGGAGGCATCCACACCGAATGAGGTTCTCCCGTACCCTGCAAGCAAACTGGTGGATTATCAGTACATTGAATGCACTAGTGGGGAAGCTACTCGCCCGCTCGACAAATCCAAACACGTAATACAGGTTCCGTGCACAACTATTAAGTTATCTTTCTAGTTGCCTTAGGATCAGTTTCATGCAAACATTGAATAGCCTAACGTGTCGGGCAGTGCGCCATGCGATGTTTGAGGAAACACGGCGAGACTTACCAACTTACCATTTCTCCTTCCCTGTCCAAGGCAAACATTGAGGCAACATGTTAATTCATGCACGGGCAAGTATAAACAATCAGGGGCATAGCATATGCAAACACGAGGGTCATTTTAACATGATCGTTCAGGTGTTCAGTTATTCATTGATGCGATACAGTGACTCGCAAGCGGATAGCCGCTAAGCGAGGATGACTTATCTATATAAACAGGAGTCGCTGGCATAGCCATAAAGGACAGGTGTAGCACATGAAAGAAAATAAAAAGCAACGCACGGATCAGGAGCGCTACAGGTCATTCCTTCCGAGTCAGGCGGCTACTTAGTCTGTGAGCAAGAATGGCGTGAAGGATAAGTTCACAGGCGCTACACGCCATTCTGCCCGTAACAGGCAGACTAACAGGGGTTCCTGTCCGGATCGGATCGGCCCGGTGCACCGGAGACCGTCCGCAGGAACAGAGATCAGGAGAATCTCACTTGAAACAAGTTGTCCGCGACATGCAGGTCAGGGTCAGGTTCAGGAACAAGTTCTTGACAGGATATATATATATGAACAAGTTATATAGAACAAGTTCGAGTCAGGATATATATATATGAAACTTGTTGAAACAGGATTGTTGATTCAGTAGTTTGCTCCACGAGCTGTGATTCAGTGATTTATTCAGTCAGGGTGCAGATTCCCTGGTTCGGGAATTGCCTTGGTGACCTAAGGGTCCCGGATACTTGCAGGTTCATTCAGGCACGGAACGACTACGTAGTAGTCTTCCGGGGTTTGGATGAAAACATGGCATCATTTAAGCAGACAAGCATGCGTTTCTAAGGAACGTAAGCAGGCACGTTGCTCGGACCCGAAGGTAAGCCGAGAGGTGAAACCATTAAGGAACTTAGCATGCGAGGGTCTGAATATAAGCAGTATTTTATTTCCATGTTCTAGCAAGCAATACAAGTTAGGATTATTCCCTTAGCTAGGTGCGTTGGATTTATTAGCATGCAGGGGGTGATTCACCTAGCGACTAGCATGAATATTCCAGATTTTATGTGTGCTGGCTAAGCAAAGACAAGTTCACCGTAGCCACCCACCTTAGCGATGATTCGCCTCGGTAGAGCGATACGTCTGAGCGAGCCTCTGAAAGCCTAAGCCGGATTCCTGTAGGGACAAGTCTGGATATCCTTTGCATTCTCTTTGAGGCAAAGCGGGTCGGGACAGCTGCACGATTGCCGATTGAGACGGCAGTCCGCTTGAGCGGAACGGGGTGTTACATCCTACCCAACTTAGAAAAAAGTCTCGTCCTCGAGACTTACTAAGGATAAGCAGTGATCTAGGGCTGAGGCAATCCTAGACAAGTCGTTGTACTTGTTCATTTGGATATTCACTTGCACAAGCGTCGAAATCAGCATATCGCTTAGACTGGATCGTGCGCAATTTTGAAGGGCCCCTCTAGCGTGAACACGTCAACCAGCTCAGTGATAGCGAAGTCTTAGCACCCGAGTTTCACCTTTTCTTAAGTCTTGGATGGTGCACTAGTTCAAGGCGTCCCTCGAATAGATGCATTCAACCAAACTTAGGGTTAGTAAAAATCGGACAAGCTACTAGCGATACTCTTAAGGGTTCGCACAGGTTGGCACAAAGGCCACTCGCAGCATACAACCAGACAAGCAAGCATATCATTCAAAACGTATTTTGAAAGTATTTAGACTTATTATTGGAACATCCCATCGAGGCATTGAGAGAGAGCGTGCACATAACCCACGAACGAGCTTTTAAAACAGAGATATCAAATTGAGGCCAAAGGCGTAGAAGCCAGGCTCTGATACCAATATGTCACGCCCCGATCTCCCGCAGGCAATCGGCCGTTCCCGCTAGGTGGGAATCACCCTCGCCAGCGCTCTCGCAGAACGATCGCTTAACCCATCCGGGCGTGATGCCGCACGAGCGTGAGCCACGCCCATACAAGGCCATGGTTCATTAGCTGGCGGCAAGAGTTCTAAGCCACAGAGTCGTACAGATTGTCCGAGTGCAGCGGAGTCATGAACGCATAGGCGATCGGTAACAGGTTCACTGAGTCGACAATATAGCGGAAGCATTGAAACAAAGTAAAGTAATCTCTTTATTGATATGAACAAGTGTTACAGGCGGCGTATAGCCGAGATTATAAGTCGCTCAAGCCTCTCTCTCTGAAACAGTATAAGCGTGCCAAGTGGCTACAACTGTGGAATGAATGTACAGGCGATGGTCAGGCGACGCTCCAACATTATGTCTTATATATGTGCTTCAGTCCCGGACGCACCGTTGCAAGGCATTAGAGGGAACTCCTGGCCTTAGCACGCACGTTGGAGGCATCCGCACCGAACGAGGTTCTCCCGCACCCTGCAAGCAAACTGGTGGATTATCAGTACATTGAATGCACTAGCGGGGAAGCTACTCGCCCGCTTGACAAATCCAAACACGTAATACAGGTTCCGTGCACAACTATTAAGTTATCTTTCTAGTTGTAGCGCCCTGCTCCGCATCAACGCTACGTACAAAGTGAGATCGCCTTGCTTGCTCGAACGGAAGTCTTCTCGGAGAGTTCCCGGCCGATTAATCAATGTGAGTGGGCAGAACTGCATTCTCTGATTCTCGCATGCCTTAATAATGAATCTGAGTTTTTGAATGCTTGTTGCTTAATAAGATTGTTTCATAAGAAGAATGCTAGAACTGACTCAGTATGCTAATAAGAGAACTCACATAACTTGTCATTAAAACGAATCTGCTTGCTTGCCTAATAAGAGAACTAGAATGCTTGTCTGAAATGAGATAGAACCTTGCCATGCTAATAACAAGAGTAAAAAGGATTGCTTGCACTTATATCGTATGCTAGACTGGAATACTAGAATGCTTGTCCACAAGAGATAGAATTTGTATGCTAGAGTTATAAGAACTGTTCTTGCTTGTTACTTGTTTAAGAGTTAGCTTGCTTGAATATGTGTTATAGTTGGCTTGTGAAAGACAAAACTTGGAGAATAGCGTGAACTTGTGAATCTAGACTAATAGTCCACCTTGAGGCTTAACAGGTGTGGCTATTAGGCAATGTGTATCGAGAATTGAGAAAAGAGAAAATAAGAGATAGACTTGTTGTGCATTGTTCATCAGTTGCATGATAGCATATTTTTCTGATAGGGCTTGCATTCATGCATTTGGTCAGGACAACTTGTGCACAAGGTTATCTCTCGGGCGTTTCCTGGGGCACTGGGATCGTTCGGCCTAGGAGAGATCTAGATACCTGAGGCTTGTACGTCCTTGGGTAGACCGGAGACTCGTCTATTAGTTAGATTGGGCTTGTACGTCCCAACTGCTAATCCCGTGGAGGGGACCATCATATAGTTAGGGCGCATGCTAGGCTAGCCTTCTTGCATACCTAACTGTTTGATGCAGGGACGAACAGAGGAAACTAGAGAACTGTATACATTATATTATGCAAATTGTGGCTAACTTGTGTGTCTGCTGCAGGGATAGCCGCTCGACCGTGGGTAAGAAATAATATGAGTTTATACATAAGCTTGCTTATTCATCTAGTCTGCACCGTTGAGTTTCTGTTAGTACTTCATGTATATAGATGTGTTGCCTCAATCGCTTGATAGAATGATAGCCTACTTAATATGCTTGCCTTGATTCGATATGTTCAGTCTGCTAGATTAACTTTGCCCCTAACGAGACAGATTGTGATGCACAATACATGCTGCGCACTGCACGATAGAGCACTGTCCCAAATTGTATGCTTATAGTTTGAATATGCAAAACTGTTTCAAAGTTACGTTTCAAAAGATGTAATATGACTCTGCTAGAACTGCATGAAACGAACTTAGGTAAAACTAGCAAGATCACTAGAAATGCAATGTTTTGCCACAAGTCTACTTAGTGTGGGTCTCAGGGGGTGTAGCTTCTGTTCAGTTGTTTTATCTCACCAGTACTTGCATAAAGTGCTGACCCACCAACAGTTTGCTTGTTCTCAGGTGCTCGTTAGTTCGGGAAGCGATAGTCGTGCCTCATCCCAAGGAACCGGAAATCTGGAGTCGATGCCTCGAGCCGCATCGGGATTGTGCCTGCTTTGAGCTGCTTTGTATAAAGGGACATAATGTATGGAACGGTATCATTGTAATCGAGAGAAGAGTGCTTGAGCGAATTGTAACCTCGGCCATGTGCCGCTTGTAACATTTGTGAATATCAATAAAAGAGCCTATTTTCATATGCCATTGTGTTCTTCACTTTTCTGCAATGTTATGTGCCGCTGCTTCAGATATTGATTAGCTTACTTGCCCTTGTTTCAAAGCTTTGGCCTTGTGCAAGCGCACTTTAGGCTTGCACGGCATCACGCCCGTGCGAGGACGATCGGTTCCGTAGGGACCAAAGCGAGGACGAACGGCCCTGCGGGACCGGGGCGTGACATAATGGTATCAGAACGACTCGATTCTTGCCCATTCCGTTGCCTCCGACTCTGAGTTGTGATTGTGTTGCAATAAACGTTCCATACAATAAGTCCATAGATATTCTAAAAGATGCGCGCAAAAAGTTTTCTGGATTTGTTTTCATTGCTTGAGATGTGATTTGTGATTTCTGGATTTATTGAGTTTTGATTCGGGAAGGTGAGGGATGAGGACTATCGCTGCTCTGTGTTATCGTGAGTTTCTTCTTGAGTTTCGAGGATGAAACTCTTTGTTGGTGGGTAAGTATGTAGCGCCCTGCTCCGCATCAACGCTACGTACAAAGTGAGATCGCCTTGCTTGCTCGAACGGAAGTCTTCTCGGAGAGTTCCCGGCCGATTAATCAATGTGAGTGGGCAGAACTGCATTCTCTGATTCTCGCATGCCTTAATAATGAATCTGAGTTTTTGAATGCTTGTTGCTTAATAAGATTGTTTCATAAGAAGAATGCTAGAACCGACTCAGTATGCTAATAAGAGAACTCACATAGCTTGTCATTAAAACGAATCTGCTTGCTTGCCTAATAAGAGAACTAGAATGCTTGTCTGAAATGAGATAGAACCTTGCCATGCTAATAACAAGAGTAAAAAGGATTGCTTGTACTTATATCGTATGCTAGACTGGAATACTAGAATGCTTGTCCACAAGAGATAGAATTTGCATGCTAGAGTTATAAGAACTGTTCTTGCTTGTTACTTGTTTAAGAGTTAGCTTGCTTGAATATGTGTTATAGTTGGCTTGTGAAAGACAAAACTTGGAGAATAGCGTGAACTTGTGAATCTAGACTAATAGTCCACCTTGAGGCTTAACAGGTGTGGCTATTAGGCAATGTGTATCGAGAATTGAGAAAAGAGAAAATAAGAGATAGACTTGTTGTGCATTGTTCATCAGTTGCATGATAGCATATTTTTCTGATAGGGCTTGCATTCATGCATTTGGTCAGGACAACTTGTGCACAAGGTTATCTCTCGGGCGTTTCCTGGGGCACTGGGATCGTTCGGCCTAGGAGAGATCTAGATACCTGAGGCTTGTACGTCCTTGGGTAGACCGGAGACTCGTCTATTAGTTAGATTGGGCTTGTACGTCCCAACTGCTAATCCCGTGGAGGGGACCATCATATAGTTAGGGCGCATGCTAGGCTAGCCTTCTTGCATACCTAACTGTTTGATGCAGGGACGAACAGAGGAAACTAGAGAACTGTATACATTATATTATGCAAATTGTGGCTAACTTGTGTGTCTGCTGCAGGGATAGCCGCTCGACCGTGGGTAAGAAATAATATGAGTTTATACATAAGCTTGCTTATTCATCTAGTCTGCACCGTTGAGTTTCTGTTAGTACTTCATGTATATAGATGTGTTGCCTCAATCGCTTGATAGAATGATAGCCTACTTAATATGCTTGCCTTGATTCGATATGTTCACTCTGCTAGATTAACTTTGCCCCTAACGAGACAGATTGTGATGCACAATACATGCTGCGCACTGCACGATAGAGCACTGTCCCAAATTGTATGCTTATAGTTTGAATATGCAAAACTGTTTCAAAGTTACGTTTCAAAAGATGTAATATGACTCTGCTAGAACTGCATGAAACGAACTTAGGTAAAACTAGCAAGATCACTAGAAATGCAATGTTTTGCCACAAGTCTACTTAGTGTGGGTCTCAGGGGGTGTAGCTTCTGTTCCGTTGTTTTATCTCACCAGTACTTGCATAAAGTGCTGACCCACCAATAGTTTGCTTGTTCTCAGGTGCTCGTTAGTTCGGGAAGCGATAGCCGTGCCTCATCCCAAGGAACCGGAAATCTGGAGTCGATGCCTCGAGCCGCATCGGGATTGTGCCTGCTTTGAGCTACTTTGTATAAAGGGACATAATGTATGGAACGGTATCATTGTAATCGAGAGAAGAGTGCTTGAGCGAATTGTAACCTCGGCCATGTGCCGCTTGTAACATTTGTGAATATCAATAAAAGAGCCTATTTTCATATGCCATTGTGTTCTTCACTTTTCTGCAATGTTATGTGCCGCTGCTTCAGATATTGATTAGCTTACTTGCCCTTGTTTCAAAGCTTTGGCCTTGTGCAAGCGCACTTTAGGCTTGCACGGCATCACGCCCGTGCGAGGACGATCGGTTCCGTAGGGACCAAAGCGAGGACGAACGGCCCTGCGGGACCGGGGCGTGACACTAGTTGCCTTAGGATCAGTTTCATGCAAACATTGAATAGCCTAACGTGTCGGGCAGTGCGCCGTACGATGTTTGAGGAAACACGGCGAGACTTACCAACTTACCATTTCTCCTTCCCTGTCCAAGGCAAACATTGAGGCAACATGTTAATTCATGCACGGGCAAGTATAAACAATCAGGGGCATAGCATATGCAAACACGGGGGTCATTTTAACATGATCGTTCAGGTGTTCAGTTATTCATTGATGCGATGCAGTGACTCGCACGCGGATAGCCGCTAAGCGAGGATGACTTATCTATATGAACAGGAGTCGCTGGCATAGCCATAAAGGACAGGTGTAGCACATGAAAGAAAATGAAAAGCAACGCACGGATCAGGAGCGCTACAGGTCATTCCTTCCGAGTCAGGCGGCTACTTAGTCTGTGAGCAAGAATGGCATGAAGGATAAGTTCACAGGCGCTATACGCCATTCTGCCCGTAACAGGCAGACTAACAGGGGTTCCTGTCCGGATCGGATCGGCCCGGTGCCCCGGAGACCGTCCGCAGGAACAGAGATCAGGAGAATCTCACTTGAAACATGTTGTCCGCGACATGCAGGTCAGGGTCAGGTTCAGAAACAAGTTCTTGACAGGATATATATATATGAACAAGTTATATAGAACAAGTTCGAGTCAGGATATATTTATATGGAACTTGTTGAAGCAGGATTGTTGATTTAGTAGTTTGCTCCACGAGCTGTGATTCAGTGATTTATTCAGTCAGGGTGCAGATTCCCTGGTTCGGGAATTGCCTTGGTGACCTAACGGTCCCGGATACTTGCAGGTTCATTCAGGCACGGAACGACTACGTAGTAGTCTTCCGGGGTTTGGATGAAAATATGGCATCATTTAAGCAGACAAGCATGCGTTTCTAAGGAACGTAAGCAGGCACGTTGCTCGGACCCGAAGGTAAGCCGAGAGGTGAAACCGTTAAGGGACTTAGCATACGAGGGTCTGAATATAAGCAGTATTTCATTTCCATGTTTTAGCAAGCAATACAAGTTGGGATTATTCCCTTAGCTAGGTGCGTTGGATTTATTAGCATGCAGGGGGTGATTCACCTAGCGACTAGCATAAATATTCCAGATTTTATGTGTGTTGGCTAAGCAAAGACAAGTTCACCGTAGCCACCCACCTTAGCGATGATTCACCTCGGTAGAGCGATACGTCTGAGCGAGCCTCTGAAAGCCTAAGCCGGATTCCTGTAGGGACAAGTCTGGATATCCTTTGCATTCTCTTTGAGGCAAAGCGGGTCGGGACAGCTGCACGATTGCCGATTGAGACGGCAGTCCGCTTGAGCGGAACGGGGTATTACAGGTTTAGATCCGACCCAACCCGCTAAGGTTGGGTTCGGTTTATTTAAACCGGTCCGGTTCGGGTTGGCTTGGTTCACTTGAACCGGGTTTAATCCTAGGGTTTAATTTGGTTTATTTAAAACTTGGTTTTTAGGTCTTTAAAAATGCTTCCGGGG
This sequence comes from Iris macrosiphon, assembly GCA_036927795.1. NCBI lineage: Eukaryota > Viridiplantae > Streptophyta > Magnoliopsida > Asparagales > Iridaceae > Iris > Iris macrosiphon. The sequence goes on along the minus strand of JAYESA010000009.1, from coordinate 37,288,607 downwards.
TCCAATAAATTTCCGAAAAATTACCCTATGTCTAATTTTTTATTTTACACCTAAAAATATTATTTTTATAATATTTTAATATTATTTAACATCATTTAAAAATTGTTTAATGATAAAATACCTTAGTTTTAATTACAGAAAGATTTCAGAAATTTCCAGAAAAGTTGTAAAAATTTATTTTAAAAAATCCTAAAAATTAGGGAGTTTACACTTGCTTATTTAGCCCCTTACCTACTAATATGCGAGAAAGACAAAGTTGTAAGGATCATATATTGTTTACCTATAGCCAGAAGTAGGTTGCCAATAGGACGAGGGAGATTATATAAAATATAACTTAAATGAATATAGTAATGAGTTTAAAGATTAGTTGTATTACCCCTTCGACTGCATTCCTATCCTTTCTATCAAATTCTTATCTTGTGTTGCATATATAGCCTCGTACTTTTTGCTACAACGATCATTCTAATTATATAATGAGTAGATCTTTCCTCTTTCCCTATTTGTGCCTTAATTACAAAATTAATCCCTTAGTTGGTACCACTCCTTGTGTTCATATCCATATCACCATAGGTATCGGTTATTTTCTACTATAATCCCCTTGATCTAGTCACCATGACTCAATTCTCTAAATACCTGTCTATTCGTGCCTTATTCAACCATGTAGACTTATCAGAAATTCTTCTTGTCGTTGCCTAAATTTTGGTCTATTTGTCATCAATGTCAATCAATGATCAAATTCTCTCTACTACCTTGCCTTAGTTTGATCTGACTCAGTCATTTCTTCTGTCTTGTAGAAGCTTGACTTATACAAGAGCAGTAATGGATAGGTAGTAGTTTCTCTTATAAAGTTGTTGATCAATAACATCCTGATAGTTTCTAGGTTCCTTTTAGAAAATTCTTGATTACAGCTAGTAAATCCTAGAATTCTTGTATCCTTATTTAAAAAATAGGCCCTTCCAGAAATATTGTTAGCAGGACCTTGACCTTTGTTTTGGATACCAACTTAATTTTATAAGTTAGGTAGATCGTAGCCCCTGGTTTTAGTGTAGGGTTATTCTAGAAATTCAGGGTAAATTTGAATTTATTTTGGTGTTAATTAGGTTAATCTCAAATGGATTAAACTACCTATTTAATTTTTGTATCCTTGATACCCTTTGTTGTGGCTCGGATATTTGGAGCAAAACACTATTCTTTCCTTTCCAACAACTTCCCCCTTATGACCTAGACTAGTCACTCTACACTTATGACATGACTATCACTCATAAACTGGCCTTTCCATGTTTTGTTTTAGTCTTACGACATTAGCGACACAATTTTACACACATAACACATAGATATCATTTTCTGTTGCGGTCGATTTTAATACTCAACACCGACTCAATTCTTTTGGCAACCTTGACATTCATAAGCCTAACTGAAACCTACTCACTGATGACACAACTTTTACTTCCAAATATACATGCCTATGCTCTATATAGACCCCCCAACATTCGTGGCATATCTTCTGCTAAACCCTATATACAACTCCATTGTAATTGAATTAAATTATACATAGGCAACCCAAATATTTCAACCACTGATATACTCGTATCCCATTCATGCCAACCTACGTCTATGATACTTGTGTTGCATTAAATTGAACCCCTTGTACTCTTTACACAATACTAAATACCTTGATGAGTTATATCACCTTTTGACGCTTATTGCTGAACCATTCATCGGCATCCATGATATGCAATGAACAACTTTTCGGTACCATCTCACCCTAGTTGTATTTGGATATGGTAATTCCTATTATCTTGTAGACTCATCACATAATTAGAAGCAAAAAGAACTGGTAGAACTTCCTTTATAGAGTTATTGACTCAGTAACGCCATGGTACTACATAGATTTTCTTTGATAGGCTGTGACAACGGTCACAAAATTCTTACCATCTCGAATTCCTCCTTAAAGTTAGACTTACTAAAAATCCTTAGAAATATAATCCTGACTATAGTTCCTACGGCCAACTTCATTCTTATAAGTTGGGTAGAGCCTTGATTAAGCGTACCCTTATTCTTAGAATGCGACGTCAAACTAGGACTCCATTTTGTAACTGTGTTCCCATCTTTAGTGCAACCTTCTTAACTAAAATCTTTTCTACTTTGTTTATTTTTAATTTCGAGGACGAAATTTTTATAAGTTGTGTAGATTGTAAGCATCATGATTTTTAGAATTTAATATTTTCGGTATTCTAAAGTTTTTGTGATTAAGAAATTTTATTTATTTATTTTTAGCTAATTATAATATATAGTAGTCATAAATTTATAATTATGTGTATTAAATTAATTATTAATATTATATAAAAATATATATATATGGGTGTACAACTAGTATTAGTGTTTTGTATAATTTTTCTGAAATTTATTGAGGTCTAAAACTATTTTAATGGCCATACCCATATATATATATATATATATATATATATATATATATATATATATATATATATATATATATATATATATATATATATATAAAGAGAAAAAGATTAAAAGAATTAAATCCAAACCCTACCCCAAATCCATTAACCCATTAAACTAACAACTCCCTTTCCAAATGTACACAACAAACACCCCCCTCTCCCCTATATATATATATATATATATATACCAAAACCCTAACCCTAACCCATCCCACGCCTTCACCACCACCCCTTCCGTCGGAGCACCGCCGACCGCCTCCGACCCCCGCCGCGCCGCCCACAGCAGCGCCGACCATCGACCGCGCCGCCCACAGCAGCAACGCACAGCCGTACGACCCCCTTTCGCGCACAGTCTCCGCCCTCCTCGCTCGTCCGATTTGTATCACTTTTTCGCTGGTATGTTCACAACTTAACCCTCTAGAATTTTCTTTGGAATGAATTTAGGCACCCCGGTTTGATAGAATAATCGACCGAAAGTTGGGCGAAAAACTGTTCGAAAACAGTTCAAAAATTCAATCCAAGTACCCATGTTCATGTCCAATTTTTTACCATCTCGTTAATTATTTTTAAAATATAATTGAAAGAACTTCTTCATAATATAACCAAGATTTTTAATATTCTTTTAGTTTTTATTAGTTTGTTGTAATGGTTAAATTATTCTTATTCCAAAATGACTAAAAACTTATTTTTAAAATATCCAAATTCTCACAATACGGGGTGCATCCTGCCAAACGAGACAACTTTCTCGTGTACGAATTGCATCGAAAGGCGCGTAATATAAACGCGGACATGTGAGCTTTTGCAGAACTTGATTTGGATGTGCATGCACACCGAAATCAACGCGTATCTGCCAAAAATACCATATCGGCATATTCTGACACTCGACGTAACTTCGTGTGTGCTTGTCGTTTAGCAATAAAAATTACGCCATCGGATTCGCAGCGTTACGCTGGTCCTGTGACCCAAGTTTGGTTCGATTCTAAGAACATTGACGAAACGTCATTTCGTGGGCCCTACGGTTCCACATGACGGGCAATTTTGTGATCGGCTCCTCGGAATCCAGTTATGGATGTTCCGTTGGGTTCGTATCATCGTTATGGACTCGTAGACACTAAGTTTAACGAATTTGGAGAACTTTGTCTTCGGCACCTTTTAGGGTTCAAAGTGGCCATATGTGGACCCCGCTTTGACCCAAAACTGTCAATTTTGCCCCTGTGTCCAAATTGGACTTATCGGTAGTCAATCTTAGCTATTTTTAGTATTCTGAGAATATTAGTGATATTTGTTTCAGCATCTGTAGGTGTATGTGCAGATTCTACTTTCCCATGAGTAGTTGAAGGAGTTCAGAACCCAGGCAAGTGTACCTTGACATAATGTATCATAGTTTTTTGCCTTAAATATCTTATTTAGTTATTATAGTTATTTGATATTTTTGATGTATGTGTGTTTACCCTAGGACCGTGAGATGTTGCTTAGCGTCCGAACAAGATTCGGGTGTTGACGCTGTACGCGGAGTCGAGTAACGTCACTTAGAGAGTTGATTCTACGATCCTATTTTTCCGTGCTTGCTTACCAAGTACGTCATACCCTAGGACACTTGACACTATTTCATGTGACAGAATCTTTCTTGATTTATTCATGGTGATTCTGTATAGGCTTACAGGATTCGTGATATGAGACTTGCATATTATATGGATATTATTATGACTCGTTGCACTAGCTAGAGGTCATGATCTTGCGTGTTATAAATATGATACATTATGGACATGAGACGTGAGGTTACATTGGGTGTAGAGAGTTTTTATCATGCTCTGGGCATATTTTACTATTACTATTTATGTGTACTAGGCTTTTGGTTCCCTAAGCGAAATCTAAAGTATTATATTTATATATGTACATCTTTCTCCTGGTTCTCCCACACGGAGCCTTGAGTGTAATGTTAGATTAAGGAAGTGTCCATTAGGATCTTTCATGAGTACCAGCCAAGGGTACGATACCATAATCTTATTTGCATATTACATAGTTGGTTACAGTAGTTTACCCTTGAGTATGTGGCATTATACAGTTTTACTTTTGGCATACTTTTTCTTGTACCTTGTTACGTCCCTCTGAGGACCTGGTCTCCTGCCAGTTTTTGCAGAATAGACGGTTATGGAGCCTTTGGACTTGCTGATGGAGTTGCTTGTCTTGCAGGCATTGGTATCAGGTACTTATATCATATCTATCGGAGTTATGGTTATTTATTTATATTGTTTATTTATCTGTTGATGTAGCCTAGTTTTATAGACTCATATTTCTTTCTCGAGTCTATTCGAGTTTGTGTGTTATTGGGCAGCCGACTTTAGCACATGTAACTCGTTCTTGTGTATTTTGTTCATTGTGGATTGAGGCATAGATATTTATATTTACTTGATTATTTAGATAGTGACCATTATAATACAACTTATACGTATTCGAGTCGGACCAGAGTCTGGTCGAATGTGTAGCTGGCATGTTACGTATTCTTAGTCCTACATATTTTGGGACTGGGGCGTGACAGTATTAAAGAAGTTATGACCATCTAAAGTAGCTTATCTATTCATATTCTGCATGTATTCAGCTTGCATGCAACATTGATGATGGATAAACGAATCATAGGAGAAGGAAGGGGCTGCTCTTTGGACTTCTCCATGCAACAAATGTGATGTACCCAAGAGGCATATCCTCCCTATAAATAGAGGAGAGATGGTGAAGGTTGAACACAAGAAGTAGCAAGAAGAGCAATACACAACTTCTAATCCTCACACTTGTTGTAATACCCCGTTCCGTTCAAGCGGACTGCCGATTCAAACGGCAAAAGTGCAATGTCCCGACCCGCTTTGCTCAGGCGAGAACACTCGTTTGAGGCAAAGGATATCCAGACTTGTCCCTACAGGATTTCCGGCTTAGGCTTTCAGAGGCTCGCTTGACGTATCGTTCTACCGAGGTAAATCATTGCTAAGGTGGGTGGCTATGGTGAACTTGTCTTTGCTTAGCCAGTACACATAAAATATGGAACGATATATGCTAGTCACTAGGTGAATCACCCCCTGCATGCTAATAAGAATACAATGCACCTAGCTAAGGAAATAATCCCAACTTGTATTGCGTGTGCTAGAACATGGAAATGAAATATTGCTTATATTCAGACCCTCGTATGCTACCCTAGATCATGTCGCTCGGTAAGTTCCTTTGCGGTTTCACCCCTCAGCTTACCTTTGGGCCCGAGCTAATATAAATATTTGTGTTTATGCAAAATGCATGCTTGTCTGCTTGTATGTTGTCTTGTTTTCATCCAAACCCCGAAAGACTACTAAGTGGTCGTCCCGTGCAAGAATGAACCTGCTAGTATCCGGGACCGTTAGGTCACCAAGGCAATCTCCGCCCCAGAGGAAATGCATCAAGGCAAGTCATTCACTGAACAAAGAATCAAGATCCAAGCATCTCGTGTACTCGTGTATTCGTTTTCTCGTGTATCTCGTAAAATTGGAAAGACCCTGACCTGCATGTCGCGGACAACTTGTGTGCACAAGGTTTATGGGTTCCACGAACGATTGTCGGGGCACCGGGATTGATCTAATCCGGATGGAACATATGGAATGATCATTTTGATTAGAGGAAGATAATGGCATGTGGCGGGGCTCTCTACCTGCGTCGCATAGCATTTTCTATCCCGTGACCATATTAGTCAGTTTGAATTAAGGAAGATAATGGCATATGGCAGGGCTCGCTACCTGCGTCGCATAGTATTTTCTATCCCGTGACTATAACTCGTCCTTTATGGCTATGCCAGCAATAATTGTTCATATAGATAAGTCATCCTCGCTTAGCAGCTATCCGCGTGCGAGTCATTGCATCGCATCAAAGACCAACTGAGCACCCAAAATATTGTCCCGTTCAATGACTCTCGTGCTTGCATATGTTATTGCCTTGATTTTCATATATGTTGCTCGTGCTTAAATTAACAATGTTTGCCTTGGACAGGGAAGGCCAAATGGTAAGTTGGTAAGTCTCGCCGTGTTTCCTCTCATATCGCACGGCGCACTGCCACACGAGTTAGGCTATTCAATATTTTCATAAAATTGATCCTAAGAAAACTAGAAAGATAACATAATAGTTGGTGCACGGAACCTATATTACGTGTTTGGATTTGTCGAGCGGGCGAGTAGCCTCCCCACCAGTGCATTCAATGTACTGATAACCCACCAGATCGTTTGCAGGGTACGGGAGAACCTCGTTTGGTGCGGATGCCTTCTTCGTGCGTGCTAAGGCGTGGAGATCACTCCGAAGCAGCGTTGCATCCGAAACTGAAGCACATATACAAGACATAATGTTGGAACATTGCCTGAACATCGCCTGTACAATCATTCCACAATTGTAGCCACTTGGCACGCTTTTATTGTTTCAGAGAGAGAGGCTTGAGCGACTTGTAATCTCGGCTATACGCCGCATGTAATACTTGTTTATATCAATAAAGAGTTGCTTTACTTCAACTTGTGTTATTTAATGCTTCCGCTATATTGTTGACTCAGTGAACTTATTACCAAATTGCCTATGCGTTTATGACTCTGTTGCACTCGGACAATCTGTGCGACTCTGTGGCTTAGAACTCTTACCGCCAGCCAATGAACCACAGCCTTGCACGGGCATGGCTCACGCTCGTACGGCATCATGTCCGGATGGGATAAAGCGATCGTTCCGCTGGAGCGCTGGCGCGGTGATTCTCGCCTAGCGGGAATGACCGATTTAGCCTGCGGGAGATCGGGGCATGACACTTGTAATCCACCTCAAGTGAGTTTGTGAGAGAAAGTGATCTTCAAGTTAAGTTGTACCAACTTGAGAGAAGGCCCTTGTAATCTTTTAGTTGGTTATAGTAAAAACGGTGAAGAAGGGGCGGGCGGCGGGCGGAGGACGTAGGCTCAAATTGAGCTGAACCTCGGTAAATCTTGTGTGTGTTATCTCTCTTAATTTCTCTTCTCTTCTATTTTTATTTTTTTTCTCATCTCATCACAAAGACAAAAAAAGTTTCAAACAGTGGTATCAGAGCACATATTGCTAATCTTCTTGTGTTGAGATGGAGACTCCTATCGGTGACATTCGAATGATCATCATGAATGGCCGCAACTGGATGATATGGAAGGTGAAGATGATAGACCTTCTCTATTACAAGGACTTCTTCGCACTGGTTGATGGTGAATCTTCCAAGCCGGAGTCCATGACTACGAAAGATTGGAAGAAGCTTGACCGGAAGACCATCGACACTATTTGACAATGGGTGGATGACAGCGTATTCCACCATGTGTCAAATAAGACTTCGACGAATAGCTTGTGGAAGAAACTTGAAGATCTCTACGAGAGGAAGACCGTCGACAACAAAGCTTTCTTGATTCGAAAGCTTGTCAATCTCAAGTTCAAGGAAGGTGATTCCATATCTGAATATCTGAATAAAATGGAAAGTTAATCAGCTTAGCTCTTTATCAGATAGTTGGGAGACTCTGGTAGTATCTCTTAGTAACTCCGCACCTGACGGAGTTGTATCCATGAACCAAGTTACAATCAGCCTCTTGAATAAAGAAATTCGAAAAAAGTCATCCGAATCATCCCATTCTCATGTCCTTGTCACCGAGAATAGGGGGAGGAGCAAAAGCCGCCAACCTCAGAACCGAGACAAGTCGAGAGAAAAATCAAAGGCCAGGAAGGACATTAGTTGTTATCACTACGGGAAGAGTGGACACATAAAACGGGAATACCGAAAACTCCAGCGAGAACAAAAGGAAGGAAGAACCAATAAAAAGCAAGAAAAGAATAAAAGTGCAACCGTTGACAGTGACAATAAAATTGTGCTTTTCTCGGCATGTGAAGAAGAAGACTGTGCAAATCTCACTTGCCAAGACTCAAAATGGGTGATTAATTCTGGTGCCTCCTACCATGCAACTCCCCAGAAGGACTACTTCACTTTGCTTCGTGAAGGTAACCTTGGAATGGTAAAAATGGGTAACAAAAACTCTTCTCAAATTCTTGGCATTGAAAAATTTGTGTTACCACTAACCTTGGAACAAAGATGGTTCTAAAAGATATTAGATTTATGCTCGATCTTCGTCTTAATCTTCTCTCCACCGACAAGCTTGATGAAGAATGATACACAAGCAGCTTTGGTAAAGGATATTGGAAGCTTACCAAAGGATTACTTGTTTTGGCGAGAGGAAAGAAATGTTGCACTCTTTAAAAGACTCAGTTCCTCTTAGAGAATGATGAACTTGGAATAATGGAAGGTACCTCTATGGATTTGTGGCACAAGCGTCTTGGCTACTTGAGCGAGAAAGGGCTACAAACTCTCGCAAGGCGACAACTACTTCCATCCATGCAAGGTACAACATTATCACACTGTGATCATTGTTTAATTGGAAAATAACACCGGATAGCTTTTGTTAAAAATTATAACAAAAAAGAAACCAGCATATTGGACTTAGTCTATTCGGATGTGTGCGGACCCATAAATGTAAAAACCTTTAGTGGTGCCTCCTACTTTGTGACCTTTATAGATGATGCATCTAGAAAGGTGTGGGTGTATGTCCTAAAAGCCAAAGATTAAGTATTTAAAGTTTTTAAAGACTTCCATACCAAAGTTGAAAGAGAAACCGGTAAGCTCTTGAAGTATATTCACACAGATAATGGTTGTGAGTATACTTCAAGGATGTTTGAAGATTATTACTCTAAATATGATATTAGACACCAAAGGACTATCCCACACACACCACAACACAATGTGGTTGCAGAAAGAATAAACCGTACAATTATGGAAAAGATAAGGAGTATGTTATCCTTAGCTAAGTTACCAAAAATATTTTGGAGAGAAGCAGTGAGAACAACCTGCTACTTGATAAATTTGTCTCCCTCAATTCCTTTGGATGGAGATATTCCTGAAATGGTTTGGAGTGGAAATGATATTTTCTATTCCTACTTGCTTATGTTCGGGTGCAAGGCATTTGTGCATGTACCTAAGAAGAAAAGAACAAAACTTGATGATAAAGCCATTAAATGCATCTTCTTAGGATATGAAAATGATAAATTTAGATATAGGTTGTGGGATCCTATAAACAAGAAAATTGTGAGAAACATGGATGTTGTATTTTGTGAAATAAAATACTTGCTAATTTTGAAAAAGAGGAAGAGCCACAAAATACTCACATTGTCCCAGATCCAATCTCCACACCTATTGTTATTCCTTCTCCTATGCCAGAAAATAATAATTTTCAAGATATGTAGGAAGAAGAAAAATTACAGGTTTCCCAGGTTTTGATCAGGGGAATGTAATCCCCCTGATTTTCAAGGATTTTTAAATTTGGATTTTTGAATTTTCTGGAATTTCTTGAATTTTTCTGTAAATTAAATCAGGTGTTTCAAGTATTAAAGGATTTTTAAATGTTAATAAAATAATATTAAAATATTATAAAAATAATATTTTATGGTGTAAAATGAAAATCTAGATATAGGGTATTTTTCCGGGAATTTATTGGACCCCGGATGAATTTTGAATGTCCTAAAAACTAACTAATTAATTAAACCACATTTAAACCAATATAAAACCCGGTTTTATTGATCTGAACCGGACCGGACCGGCCGGTCCAGTTAAACCGAACCACCCTAGGCCAAGCGGGTCGGATCCGGGTCAGACCCGACCCGCTTGGACCCGCCCGAACCCGTAACCCTTTCTCTTCCATCACCGAAAACCGCCTGAGCGGCCGGCCGACTTCTCCGCCGCGTAACGGCCGCCGGCCGCCTTTCCTTTCCCTTCCTCTTCCTCAACGCCCGCCGCCGCTGTCTCGTCGCCTCCTCACCCGACGGCTGTTTCCCTTCCCTCTCTCCCTATAAAAGCCCTCCGACTCCTCCTCCGCTTCCCCTAAGATCTCGCCGGAACCCTAGCTCCCTGCCTCGCCCAGCCCGGCTCCGTCACCAGCTCCGCCTCCCACTGCCCCGCGGTCCTCCACAGACTCCGCAGCGCCTGAGCCGCCTGCAGCTGCTCGACCCGCGAGCCGTCGACTACGAGCTGAGTAGCCCCGGCAGACTCGACCTCGCCTCCGGTCGTCTGCACCGCCTCTCAGCGAGCCGAAGACTCCCCCTCGAACGCCTCCTCGCCGCCGAGAGCACCTGGCCGCCCTCCGCCTGAGCTCCGGCAACAGCTCGGCCAGCAAACCCAGAAGCTCAAACCCTAGGACACAGCACAGCGCCGCGTGTCGGACACGGCCAAAGGAGCAGTAAACCCTAGAATCGAACATGACACATTGGATCGTGTCGGACACGAGATAGACACGAAGATCTCGGATTTTCAGCCCACTTCAGGTATTCATAACTTTTTGCTCGTAGCTCGGATTTTGATTCCGTCTTTTGCGTTGCGAAGCCTGTATGACCCTCTCGGTGCCCGGACAAACCGCTCGGGGCATCGCGTCCTGTGGTGATCGCACACCGCGATCCAAAACAGGAAAAATCTAGACCCTGTTTCACCCCGGAACTGGGTACGCCCCGCCAAACGGGATGACTTGGTCACGTGCGGTCTTCACCGATACGTCAGCGTCGTCGATACAGACGTGCGGGATTTCGCAGAAGCTGATTTGGATGTGCGTGCACACCGGAATCAGTGCGTATCCGCAGACAACGCCCCGTATCCGACCCTTCTGATACTTGCTGTAACTTAGTGTAAACACGTCGGATCGAGACGAAACTTGCGCCATCGGACTCGTAGCAATACGCTGGTCCTGTGGGTCAAATTTGGTTCGATTCTGAGAACGTTGGCAAAATCGCGTGTAGTGGGCCCCACAGGCTCCACTCGACGGGCGATTTTGAGAACGGCTCATCGGAATCCAATTCTGGAAGTTCCGTTGGGTTCGTATCATCGTTCCTGACCTGTTGACACTAAGTTGGACTGTTTTTGAGACCTTTGATCCTGACGCGTTTTTCGGTGCAAAGCGGCCCACATCTGGACCCCGCCTTGACCCGAAAATGACGTTTTGCCCTTGTCTCCAAATTGGACTCAAGGACAGGCGTTTCTAGCTGATTGATATTTTCTGGACCTAATGGTGATGTCTGTTTCAGCAACCGGAGTACTGCCTGCAATTCCTGCTAAAGTCAGAGCTATAATTGGAGAACAGAACCCAGGCAAGTATACCTTGCCAAATCCTTCAGTTTGCTACTTATCTCCTGGTTTTATTTTTTTTATTGTCTTGCAATATTCTGGTACAATGTTTGCATGATTTTCAGTTGTTACTTCCTTGTCATATATAGTTCTTGATGCTTGCTGATTTATTCCTGCTGCACTAGTTATATCTTCTCGGTTTGCGTGCATGTTTATTATTTATTCTTTCCTTGGATCACTACTTGTTTCCTAGACATATTGTGATGGTTTATGCTTACTCTATATTCCTGGAGTTGACTTGATTGACTTCCTAGTTCCTAGATGCTGTTGGACATTGACTACACTTGAGCAAATCTTGATCGTGAGTACCCATTGTACTGCGATAGAGACTTGTTCATTTGACTACCTCCTTCGTGAGCTCCCGTTGGGCTGCGAAAGAGCTATACTATAGACTGTGAGTCCCCGTTGGACTGCTTTCTATAGGATCGTGATCTCCCATTGAGATGCGATTACCCCGATTACTTGTAGTTATGTCTGATAGCATCACTGGCATGCCACTGTCTTAGATATAGTAATTTCTCGTTACTCATTTGATTGTGTTTACTTTCTTCTCTTTCTTGCATGACATTTACTGTATTTGGCTCGTATTCTTTTGTATCTTGCTATGTCCCCTGAGGACCTGGTTTTGTTCTCCAGATTAGCAGACGAGGAGTACCGCAGCTGATGGAACAACACCAGACAGGAGTTTGATTGCAGTGGTTGGTCCTGTTTCTTAGTTACTTTCTAGCATATTTTCTTGTCTGTATTTTCTTGTTTATCGGTAGTGGATTTGTCTCCACCCGACTTAGTATTATTTCCTTGCTGGATCTTTGACAGTAACTTTACTTTCAGCAATTATTTCATGGTTGATATTTTCATGTTGTTCTGTGGATGAGATTAGCAAACCCTGGACATTGTAATACAGCTTAAGTATGCCCCGATGGATCCATTAAATTGGGTTTGTCCATCGGTGCGTGCTGCTGGCCATTATCACGTGTCCAGTCCCTCGGTATTTTGGGACTGGGGCGTGACAGGGAAGCATGAACATGTAGAGCCGTCGCATATGGAACAACCACCAGCACCTCAGTTGAGACGGTCGGAGAGAGAACGACAATCCTCAACTAGATATCCTGCTTCAAAGTATACTATGGTGACAGATGCTGGTGAACCAGAAAGTTTCCATGAAGCACAAGTTCATAAAGATCGTGCCAAGTGAAAGAAAGCTATGCAAGAGGAAATTGATTCCTTGCATAAGAACCACACTTATGACTTGGTGGAGCTACCGAAGATCAGAAAATCCTTGAAGAACAAATTAGTGTTCAAAATCAAGAATTAAGAAAATGACCAAGTCAAGTACAAAGCTCGCCGCGCGGTGAAAGGTTTCAGTCAGAAGCAAGGTATTAACTATGAAGAAATGTTTTCTCCTATTGTGAAAGATGTCATATATTCGGGTTATTCTTCGTCTTGTTGCTTTCCAAGATCTTGAAGTGGAGCAGTTAGATGTGAAGACTGTATTCCTCCATGGTGATTTGGCAGAAGAAATCTATATGGAGCAGCCAGAGGGTTTCAAGGTAAAGGGCAAGGAACAATTGGTTTGCAAATTGAAGAAGAGCTTGTAAGGGATCAAGCAGGCACCGCGACAGTGGTATAACATGTTTGATTCTTTTATGCTTGACCATGGGTACAAAAGAACATCTGTAGATCATTATGTTTATGTCCAGAAGTTCTCTGATGATGATTTTATTATTCTCTCTCTATATGTTGATGATATGCTTGTTGTTGGAAAAGATATATCTAAGATTGACAGGTTAAAAAGGGAGTTGAGCAAGTCTTTTGACATGAAGGACTTAGGAGCAGCACAACATATATTGGGAATGAAGATCTCTCGGGACAAAAGTGCGAGAAAGTTGTGGCTATCACAAGAAAGATACATTGAACGTGTTCTGGAGAGGTTCAATATGTTGAACTCTAAGCTAGTCAGCATACCGCTAGCAGCTCATTTTAAGCTAAGTGCACAACAAAGCCCTTCAAGTGAGAAGGAGAAGGAGGAGATGAAGAGAATTTTATTTGCCACGGCCATCGAAAGTTTGATGTACTAAGTGGTTTGTACAAGACCCGGCATAGCACATGCAGTTGGAGTGGTAAGTCATTTTTTGCCAATCATGGTAAAGCACATTGGGAAGCAGTAAAGTGGATCCTAAGATATCTTAGAGGAACCTCTAAATATTTTTTATGTTTTGGAGATGGCAAACCTATCTTGGAAGGTTATACTGATTCTGACATGGCAGGTGACTTAGACAAAAGAAAGTCCACATCGAGATACTTGTTTACCTTTGCAGGGGGAGCCGTATCATTGCAATCAAAGCTGCAAAAGTGTATCGCTCTATTCACTACAGAAGCTGAATATATTGCTGCTATAGAAGCCAGCAAGGAGCTCTTATGGATGAAGAATTTTCTAAAGGAGTTATCTCTTAAGTAAGAGAAGTACACTCTATATTGTGACAGTAAAAGCGTCATTGACTTAAGTAAAATTGCTACATATCACTCAAGGATAAAGCACATCGACGTACGCCATCACTGGATCCGAAATGCTTTGAAAAATTGCCTGATGCATATTAAGAAGATTGATACAAGATAAAATTCGTCTGATATAATGACAAAGCATTTACCAAAAGAGAAGCATAACTTCTGCCGTAAGAAGGCAGGTATGACTACTTTTTGAGAACTTTCTCCTCATGAAAATAGAGGGAGAGATTGATGGGAACGGGATCCATCCCCATGATGAATAAACATGGATTTGATCCATGGAAATCGGTCACCCATGATTGGGTTCGGCCAAGTACTTAGCCATTTTTCTGGGAGCAGTTTCTGTGACAAAATTCAGTTTTGGGAGACTATTTTGGATATGTTGAAATCTTTATTTGGCTCGGTCTTCAATACAAAAGTTATTGAGAAAAGTTTTCTCTTTCATCCAGACTTTAAAACAGGTCATTTGAAGGTGTATTGAAGAAGTTATGACCATCTGAAGTAGCCTATTTATTCATATTCTGCATGCATTCAGCTTGCATGCAACATTGACGATGGATGAACGAATCTTGGGAGAAGAAAGGGGTTGCCCTTTAGACTTCTTGTTAGGAACGAATGTGATGTACCCAAGAGGCATATCCTCCCAATAAATAGAGGGAAGATGGTGAAGGTTGAACACAACAAGTAGCAAGAAGAACAATACACACATTGTAATCCTCACACTTATAATCCATCTCAAGTGGGTTTGTGAGAAAAAATGATCCCCAAGTTAAATTGTACCAACTTGAGAGAAGGTCCTTGTAATCTTTCATTTGATTATAGTAAAAATGGTGAAGAAGAGGCGGTCGGAGGACATAGGCTCAAATTGAGCTGAACCTCGGTAAATCTTGTGTGTGTTCTATCTCTTAATTTCTCTTCTCTTCCATTTTTATTTTTTTCTTATCTCATCACAAAGACAAAAAATGTCTTGTTTTTTCCAACACAAGAATGGTAAGTAAGAAGAGAAGCAAAATGCTATCGGATATTTTATAAGTCTGCATTTTCGTTCAAGATTGGGTTCTTGCGAAAAAAATAGATTCAACACTTAATTATCAGTTGTTATTAATGAACTGGACTTTCAATCTCTTACTATGGAGGATGCTAGTGGAGCTGAAGAATGAAGCGACGAGGTCTTGTAAAGGTAGATCCATTTGTCTGTAAATCGAAGTTTTGAAGATATCAAAAACTACAAGAAAGATTCAAAAAAAACAAGCTAGACATGAAAATCGAAAAGTGAAGATCAAATTGAAGATAAAATTTGTACGATCACTCTTTCAGCTTTTCAAAACAGAAATAGAAATATAATAGTAAATTTCTCAAATAAATAAAAGTAATAAAGTTTTTTTTATTTACATTATTTTTTTAGGCTTAATTTCAATTTGATACCCTCAACTATTCATGTTTTTATATTTGATTCCCTAAACTTTAATATCGTACCAATCACTACCCTCAACTTGAATATTTTTAATTCGATACCCTCCGCCAGTCAAGAGTTATTTTTTCGTTTCAACAAAAATAAATAATAAAATTTTGACCAAATTACTCCATTTTGGAGTATTCAAAGTGACCACGAATTACGGAGAGGATAGTATTTTGTCATTTAGAATTTTTCGTTAACAACATTAGGATATTAAGTTATAAAATTATAATTTAGGTATTAAATTGTCTAATATTAAAGTTTAAGATATCAAGTTGAAAAACCTGAATAGTAAAGAGTATCAAGTTGAAATTTAGCCATTTTTTAAGGCCAAAGCCTTCTATATTTACATTACTTTTTTTTGTAAGCCCAAGCCCATACGTAAAGCCCAAAAATATTCAGAAAAATCCAAGCCAACCCGTACCCAGCCCAGCTCAACCCGTCCAATTTTTTACAAATAGTAGGTCGTGCTGGGTTTTGGTTCTCATCTTTGTGCTTGGTCCGGACCAGACTTTCTAGTCGGACTGGCTGGGCCTGCTCCAGTCTCGGTAAATCTCGATAAAAATCGGACAGGGTAAGCCCGGACAGACCCACTGAACATCTTGAGGTTTATGTGACGACTACTACAGAGGTGTTCGGAGGGAACGGGATGGCGGCGGGAAGGGGCTCTAGGATTAATATATATTTCTTGTTCCTCTTTTTTTAACAAATAATTTATTTCTTAATTAGGTGTAAAACTATTTAAAAAATTATCATTTTATGTAAATATTGCATGGTCCACTAAGGGTCTGCTTGGCAATTATGAGAGTAGCAGTTATGAAGTATTTTTAGAATACCGGTTATGAACGGTTATGAGAGGTCTGATTTTGAATGGTTTTAAGTAGCGGTTTTTAAATCAATCCAATTTATGCTTGGTAACGAACGATTTTGAAAGACTTTTACAAAAATAAATAAAATAAAAATAATAAAATCATTCAAAATCCATCGATTTTTGGTATTTATAAAGCCACCAAAAAATTACATTACATCGGTTTTGAAAAAATTTTGAGCCGACCAAAATCAGTACCTTATAAAAATTACCAAGTAGAAAACTTTATAAACGATCTGTTCAAAAATATTTCAAAACCAAAAAAAATATTGTTACCAAGCAGACCCTAAGGAGTGCCAAGTTGCTAATGGCTCAATATTCTACGATCACCAAAGGAGGGGCGTGTCCGTTGGTCAGTGCTTTTTTTTTTCAAATAATTAATTCGTAAAAAGAATATTGTATTGTAAATATTAAATACAATGGTCTTCTAATAAACGATAGAAAGATGCTAAAGTTTAAATAGTCCATTATATATATTAAATTGCTAATATAAAAAATTCAATTAGTTTGAAATAAAATGATAATTCAGTGTATTTAGTTTCTCAAATATAAATACAGTAAATTTGCTCTAATGAAAATACTTTAACAAAATTAAATAAAATGAAAGAAGTTAGAAACAAATAGTGGAAGAGACACGTTCTCCCATCTTTGTTGGCGAAAAATTGACACGATCAACTTTCGCCAACAAAGACGACAAAAATTTGGTTTCCATTGTGCAGAAAGGGGTTTGAAGATTTTTTGTGATTATTTTTTTTGGTTAGTTCATTGAAACTTATTATCTCTATCCCTGCTAGCGGAAATTGAACGTTTCAATTTTCCAAAACGTCTTTTCCATTAATTTTTGCTTACTTTTTTGTTGTCTAATTTTGTTAAAAATATTTTTGTTAAAAAAAGAATTCTAATATAAATTTGAAGGACATGACAATCACAATATTATAACAGAAAATATATAATATATTTTCATTCTCCGGATTCCACCTCCAGAAACCCCCTCCTCCTCCTCCTCCTCCTCCTCCTACCCCCCAAATAAGGGCTACAGTTCAAAAGTGCGGACCAAAACAAAGATCCAAATAGTGATGTCCATATTATTAGCACACATATTGCAGCTTCCAAACTAAGTAATTAGATTGGGTGATCAAAAGCATCAATTCATAAACAGTATCTAAATTAAGTTGAGATATTTTCTCAGCATGCGATAACATTATAAAATGCTAAAAGTAAGTTGGGGAATCTGATTCCTGAGCAAGTGAGCTGCATGCTGATGATGATGATGATGATGATGATGATACAAGATTGTGGCCATGATTGAGCTCATGTGGTGTAACGTGAGAGGAATTGGACTAGTGGGGAGCATGGAAGCTCATGGTGGTGCCCCGCCCTGTCATGCTGCAGCTCAATTGTTTCCTTCACCACCATGACCATGAGCTAGCTGGATCGACAGAGATGGCCAACACAAAAGCAAAGCTAACTAAAGCTGCTGCCTACATGTCCTTTGCCAACAAAATGCAATGCTTGCATGGCCACCTACATGTCCTTCCCCACAAATTTTAATACAAGCATACGATAACCACGTGCATAGCCTTTTATGCTCGACTTCTTCAGCCCACCCATTGATGAATAATTTTTCGAAGAAGAAGAAGTGCTAATTTTTGCTTAAATAACACTTTCAACTATCAGACTGTTACAAACTATTGTGCAGCATACTTATTCTATTCTTTAGGAGCAGCTGTGGTAGTTATTCACTTGTGTTTGATTTAGTCTATATTTTCGGTTTAAAACGTAAGTCGTCATTGTATCTTTCCCTATTTTCTCAGTGACTAATAAAATCAGTTTAATTTGCCCTACATATTGTTTTGTTTCAATTTGTTGGGTTATTTAATTTTAGGATATCGTACAATATTAAAATTTTGAGTTTATGTCTTCATATTGTTCATAATAGAATTTGGGTCTCGTCTAACGGTTGACTTGGCTGGTCGTCCAAATGGAGACAAATATTATACGATATCATAAAACCAAACGGAAGTATGTGAGGGTTGTGTGACTTGGGTTATTTAATTCTGCACGGTAAAAATTGTGTGACTTCTGTTGTTTAGTTTTGTCATGATCAATCGAGAATGAGACTTGTGACACAGTTGTTTGGTTCTATCATGATCTCAGCAGCCACACAACCTTCATGGTGACGACAATTTTGATAAAGACGACTTCATGGACATCGTGTATCATCAAATGTCTCTCGTTCCGGTCACAGTGTTGAATATTTCCAACTCAATAACCCTGGAGGGTTGTGATGTTGCTGAAACTAGAATATAAACAAATAACCGTGTCACAAATCTCATTCTCAATTAGTCAGTACAAAACTAAATAATCCGTCACAAAATCTCCATCATGTAAAACTAAATAATTCAAATCACACAACTAATACATATTTTCATTTAGTTTTAAGGTCTCGTATAATATTCAAATTTTGTGTTTAAGTCTTCATTTTGGACGGTCAGTTCAAATCAACCGCTAGGACGAGATCCAAATTCACACTAGAAACTGTTCACTCAAAAGAACACAATGCAGTTGCAGTTCCTGGAGAATGAATTTGTTGGGATGAATAAAGATATATAATCTCTCCATTTCAGAATATTTTCTGAAAATTAAGAATTTTTGTGCTGAAATTTCAGAGCTGGATACAGACGAGATCATTAGCAATACACGATTGAGTTGTTATATCTTATTCACAGTGCGAAAAAAACGTCACTCTCTTTGGTGCAAGGGTGGGCAAATTATCCTTCGATCATTGAGTTAGAGAATTTGCTCTCCAACCAGGATGCACTAGTGAAACAAATGTCTATCAAGCATCTTTAGATGATGTTCTTTATGTTAAGGGCCAAGAAAAGAAAAAGAAAAATTCCTCCTAAGCATGCTCCAGGTGATGAAAAGTTAGTCGAGAAATATGAAATTGGGGATGAAAGCTTAAAAATGATGTAGGAAAAGAAAGAAAATGCTGAATAGTTTTCTAGATCTCATTATGAGGATTTACAAGCATACTTATACAAGGAAATGAATAACTAATTGATTATATGCCTAAAATACCGAGATACCATATCAATAGAATATTTGCTAATACTAAAAAGGAAACAAAGAAAAGGAAACTAAATAATTACAAAATATGTTATAATTTTACTGAAAAAGACAACTAAGTAATTATAGGATATATAATAATCTTAATACATCCCGTCAAGTTGGAGAATGAATATCGCAAAGTCCCAACTTGTTACACAGCGTGACAAACTAGTCTTTTTCTGAAACTTTTGTAAACACGTCGCTAATTATGAGCGAGTAGACGTGTACGAAGGACTAATCAATCTCGATGGTAGTTTTTATCTGACAATGTGGCAATCTATCTCAGTGTATTTTGTGAGTTCGTGGAACACAGAGTTAGCTGCAATGTGTAGTGTAGCCCGATTGTCACAAAATAGAGGTGTAACAGACGCTTGCAAAACTCTTAAAAATTGTAAAATGTATTGTAACCATATCAACTTCAAATAAGTGTTTTCCATAGCTCTGTACTCAACTACTTCTGCAGACGATCTATAGACATTTGCTTGCTTCTTGGATTCTATGAGATGAGAGAATTTCTAAAAAAGTTATAATACCCCCTAAGTGATCTTCTTGTGCAATTATAACCTGTAATGCGTGCCCCACTCCATGTGGTGCATTACGATTGTTTGTTGGCTCGAAGAGCTTGGTTGGACTTGGATTCGTGCGAAGAAATCATGCAAAGTCCTTTTGTAATCAAAACGAAGTCGATTCGTCATATGGTTGGTGGTTTTGATCATTCTCTCATTTACCTTCACACTTAATTAAAAGATGTTTACTAGTCTTTTTTCTATATGCCATAAGATTATTAATACTAAGTAAAAAGAACCAAAATAAAATAGAGTAATATTATTGTTGTTAAGTTGCTTATTAGAAATAAGGAATTGTACTGTTGTTATAGAAATATAGCATTTTGTACTATCGTTGTAGACATGTGGATTTTATACTGTTGTTGTAGGCATGTAAAAAATTGTACTGTTGTTCCAAGGAGAGAAGTGTGGAGAAATATTTGGGATTATTGAGTTGCCAAGGTAGAAATCCCTAGATTGAGAAGCATTATGAATGTGTGCAGTACTACGGAACTGTTTAGATGGAGTGCGGTACCCCGAATCTGTTTGAATATGGTGCGGTACCACGAATATGTTCTGATGAGGTACAGTACATAGGAACTGTTTAGATATGGTGCAGTACCACATAATTTTTGGGACAAATGGGTCACCAATCAGAACATCGAATGAGTATTTGGATATCGCGGGAAGGAATTGTTGTGCGAGTAGAAAATTTTATTGCTTTATTTTAGTTTTTGTACCATGCATATGCTTTATACTTAAACCATTCACACATTTTCTTGGTCATAGACAACTTGTGCACAATGTTTGACTTTCCTCAAATGGTCGTCGGGACACCATGACTGATTCGTCCTAGGAGAAAATTATGTGAAATGTGTTTCACGCATGGAATATTATGGGACCTTCAGTAGAGCTAGCGACCAAGATTGAAAGGGCACGTCATAATGCGTGTAATTCAAGAACTTTAGTGGGGCTCCCTACCTACACTGGAAGGATTCACCCTCTTACCAGGAATAGTCCAAGATGGCTTGTGATGCTAGTGACATCATATAGTTAGACTGCATGCTAATGATATCTATTTTCTAAATTAACAAGTTGTATGTATATACGAACTCACAACATATTTATATCTTTTGAAGGCTAACAATTGATGCAAGAATTCACTTGTGACACATTTATATATTATGAATGATAACATTGTTTGCAGGGAAGGAATATAGCTTTGGGTAAGATTCAATATGTTATTACCATGTTGGTTTAGATAAATCGACCGCAGAGTGCTCACTAATGCATACCCTAATGTGCTGACCCCCTTCTTCATCGATGCGGAAGTCACTTGGACGTGTAGAGGCGTTGAAGCTAGTTTGACAACTTGAGGCTATTTGGCTGGAAGATGATTTCTTTTGTTTGTAAAGAACATAATATATAGAACGATGTCGATTGTATTAGTTTCATGAGTTGTAAGACTTTTTGTATCATTAATTGTAACAAGATCATGTGTTTGTAATCGAGTTATTCTTTTGGCGAAGAGTCGTCATAATTTTGGTAAAAAATTTCAATAAAGATAATTATTTTGTATATATCTTGTGTTTATCACTTTTCTGATTATTTTTCAGTGCAATGACTTTTTTTTAGATGTTTTATTGATCGTAATTGTTCTGGCCTTATACAAGTATAATTTAGACTTGTTTGATATCACGCCAGCACGTCCAGTGATAACTTTTGGTTCTGCATTAAACAGAGTGTGACATATGGTATAAGAGCACGACTTTACTTTCTTGGACCCTCAATTGATTCTCTCTAACTCTAAGTTTATTTTGTGATCAAGTCTTTTGACCCTCCTTGATATTTTGTTGAGAGTTCCATACAATAAGTCTAAATATATTATGTTTCTCTTATGAATATTATTATAGCTTCGAAGAGCAGCAGTAAATGGTTTGAGAGGATTGTAAGAACTAGATATTTGGAAAGGATAAATTAGATGATGGATGATCAACAACAGTAGGGATACTACTATAAGTTGTGAGTATTGAATGAAGAGTGCCTAAACTTTAACAAATAAAAATAATTTAAGATGTTCAAGTTGAATGGTTGCAATTTAATTTTAAGTGATTGTCGAGTGGAAATGAAGTGGATGCTATGTTTGTTGTCGTTGAAGCCAATGTGGTAAGGATTATCCGGACGGGACAGTAACTCATTGTATTAAGAAGGAATATTTGTGTGTATAGTGGCTTAGTTTCTCGAGCGGTGCATTAGGTATCCCTAGTGGTGTATGCTTGATTTGGTGATATTGCTATTGATGAGCCTATTCATATTATATGTAGTAGTATGATTTCTCAGTTTAGAGTTATGTCTGATTGATACAAATTTAAATACCTCTTATGGAATTGGTTCGGATGATCAAGAGTATATTCAACCTACGAGCCCATTACCAGTGAGTATATTCAACCTCTCTGGCAATGCCTCGAACTCCAATCCAATGCGTGTTATGAATCGTGCAGATACAAAAGAATGAGATGCACCTGAATCAAATAATGCTACTGCAGGATTAGATGCGACAGAGATGTTACCTGCCACCACGTCGCCAGATGCCAAAGCCTCCTCCAGAGATAAAGTGAAAGCTTGTCCTTGGCCCTGCTGGGCTCCTCGTTGTTGCCTTTCTTGGACATGTTGTTGTGGCCTCTGTTGGCCTGCTGCTAATTTTACTGTTGTTGGTATATATGTGTCACGCCCCAGTCCCAAAATACCGTGGGACTAGACACGTGGCAATGGCCAGCAGTATGCACCGATGGACCAACTCCATATAATGGATCCATCAGGGCGTACTTAAGCTGTAAAACAAGTCTACGACAATCAGGGCACAACTAATCTCATCCACACAAGATATAAAATATGATCCACAGAATAAATAAGGAATGTAAATCATCATCTAGTCTCACAAAGTACTTCGGGAAACAACCCGATAAATATCTAGTACAATGGTTCAACAGACCAGAAAGTAAAAGACCGAAATAAACAATAAAAGCTGAGCATAAACATGGATGCTCAAGAGAAGTCTTCAGCTAAGACCTCGCCCTCAGATGGTGGTACAGCTCCTGGATCGGCTCCTCCTGCTGCGGTCCCGTAAATCTCGGGGTAAACCTGTTCTGCAAAATCTGGGGACAAAATCCATATCCAGGTCCTCAGGGGACATAGCAAGGTACAGAAAATAATACAAGCCAGAATATAAACAGTGCAGCAAATAATGAGATAAGCAGGGTAAGTATGTAACATTTGTATAAAATACAAGAGAGAATATCAACAGTACTCAGGTTGGAACTACTACAAGCTCTGTGAAGAAGAGCCGGTAGCAGGGGTGTCAAGAGGTGGTCTAGCTCAGCGGGAGACTGAGTAGCCGGCATAACATAATCAACCTGTAGCCTGTGGGTATCTCCAGCAATAGATGGAACAATAAGAGAATACTAAAATAACCAGCTAAGTGATATGCAAGATGAGAGCAGCACTAGAACTCAGGCTGAAGCATACTACAAGCTCTGTGTAGGGGAGTCGGTAGCAGCAGTAATAATGAGTAATGGGCCAAGCTCGGCTATAGAGTCTTGTGCCTCACGATAATAGGGGTGTATATATATGATCAGCCTGTAGTCTGTGTGTCTCTCCCCACCCAATGTAACCACACAAATCATGAACATAACGTCTCACGTCCATTTCAGCGGGGTCATAACTAATGCACAAGTCATAATGTATCTAGATTATAGTATCTCTATATGTCCTGCATCCTATACAGGATCACCACGAATATCTCGGGAAGATCCTGTCTCATGATCAGTGTCCAGTGTCCTGGGTCAAGTGTACTTGGTAAGACAAGTACGAGAAGATAAAGTGTCACGTATGTCCATATCTAGATGACATTACCCAACACTGCGTACAGTGTCGGCACCCGACTGATAATCGGACGCTAAGTACGTCACACGGTCCTAGGTTGAGCATGCACAGTAATATATATATAGCAAGGAAAATAAATAACTAAGCTGCAGAGTTTGGCAAGGTACACTTGCCTGATGTTTGAATATCAACTGTCGTCCTGGTATCTGTGGATCCGGTAGGGACTACTCCAAAAGCTATAATAAATATCACCAACAGTCTCAGAAGGTATCAAACCGCTAGGAACGCCTGTCCTTACGTCCAATTTGGACACAGGGGCAAAAAGGTCATTTCCGGGCCAAAGCGGGTTCCAAAGGTGGGCCCACTTTGCACCGAAAAGCGTACCGAGGGTAACAGTCTCTAAATAGGACAAACTATGGGTCAAACAACTCTAAATGTCAATACGATCCCAACGGTATGTCCAAATTTGGATTTCGATGAGCCGAACATAATTTGGTCCAAAAAGTCAACTGTGGGGCCCGCCAATTGGCGATCTGGTCAACCGTCTCAGAAATGCGTGAAAATTGGGTCACAGGACCAGCGTGTTACCACGAGTCCAGTGGCGCAAGTTTTGTCGCAATCTGACAAGCGTGCACAAAATACTCGCGAGTTCCACAAAAGTGGCGACACGGAATTTGTTCGCGGATACGGCCTGATTCCGGCGCGCACAAGCGTCCAAATCAGTCCCCATGAATTTTCACGTGTCCGATTATGCTGTGTGCACCATTCGGTACACTTGGCACAAGGCGGGGCGGTCCCGTTTGGCGGGACGCGCTCCGATCTCCCACTTTTAGAAAACCGAAAAAAGTGGGTGCGCGCAGTTTTGTGACGACTACAATTTGGTCCACAGCAACTAATAGCACAAAGTTATAATACAGAAAATAAACTAGGTCATGTAATCTACAGGTATCAAAAAGAATCGTCGAATTTGGATCTCTGTGGTGGGAGATACGAACTCGACAATATGGGTGGTCATCGCAAGTTTCTGCGATTGCAGAATTCTGTCTGCTCGCGCTGACTTGGGTGCTATTTTTCACCTAGGGGCACACGTTTTCCGAGGTTGACTATAAAACAGATATTGGAGAGGGTTAAGGGAAGATCATACCTATGAAAACGGATCTGCGTTTGGTCGAGCGAGTCAACAGGAAATTACGCCGGAGCGAAGGTGCCTCGAGTGGGAATCTGCAGTCCGCGATGTCAGCGTCGACGGGGTGGTTGGATGGCTTGGGGAGGCTTCTCTGGCTGCGGTGATGGCTCTAGATGGGAAGGGGAAGTCTGGAGTTTTTAGATTAGGGTTTTGGAGAGCTAATCATATATATATATATATATATATATATATATATATATATATATATTATATATATAATAGGATTGAGAGGGGGAGATACGGCTCGCGGGTGAAGGGTCTTCTATCCGCGGGTGGGTTTGGGAATTCAATAGGCTGCTAAGTGGGGCGGGGTCCCCTGGATGGTTTCCGCTGCAATCTAGCAGCATGCTCCCAAGGACTAAAGTCCTAAAGTAGCATTCATTGCTACTACTATTATTTGGTTACTATTATAAGTATTATTATTATACTATTTTCTATTAACTTATTTAATACTTTCTCTTTCTTACTTTTCTTTTCTTACTTTAATTAAAATATATACACATATATTTGTTTATATATATATATATATATATATATATATATATATATATATATATATATATATATATATATATTCACACATAGGAAAATTTATATAATGGGGTATTGTACATCGTTAGGCTAGCAACTGCTCAAGGGGTCTCCTACAAGGAATAAATTCCTAAAAATTCCTGATGGTCCCACAAGTCCTCTAAGTGCCCGAACACCTAACATAAAAATTATTAAAAATATATTTCTCCTATTTGGACCTAATTACTACAATTTAATTAATAATTAATAAATAAATGGCATATACGATTTTCTGGGAAGGGGGTTTTACATTCTACCCAACTTATAAAAATTTCGTCCTCGAAATGAAAATTAAGCCACGATAGAATGCAAGGATGGTATAAGATATAAATTAACAATGCAAATTCATACCTTGGTCTGCGAATAGGTTCGGGAAACGCTTGCGCATGTCGTCCTCGCGCTCCCAAGTTGATTCTCCTGGCGCGCCATGCCTCCATGCTACGCGAACCAAGGGAATAGACTGGTTCCTCAATACCTTCTCTCGACGATCAAGGATTCCCACGGGTTGCTCTTGGTATGACAAGCTCGGCCCAATGGTGATCTCTGAATGGTCGAGAACATGACTACTGTCTGCCACATATCGCTTGAGCTGCGATACATGGAATACGTCATGTACTCCCTCCAGTGAAGGTGGTAGCGCAAGTCGATATGCCACCTCTCCAACTCTCTCGAGCACGTCAAATGGTCCAATATACCTTGGACTCAACTTGCCGCGCCCTCCGAATCGGATGGTGCCTCTGGTCGGTGATATCCTCAAGAAGACGTGATCGCCCTCTTTGAACTCCAAGGGTCGACGATGAAGGTCTGTCCACTGCTTCTGCCTGTCTTGCGCTGCTCGCAAGTGTCCCTGAATCTTCTTGACTGTCTCTACGGTGTTGACCACCAACTCGGGTCCCAGAATCTGACGTTCTCCCACGTCACTCCAACACACAGGAGACCTACATTTTCTCCCATACAATGCTTCAAACGGAGCCATCTGAATACTCGCTTGATAGCTATTGTTGTAAGAAAACTCTACAAGATGTAGATGGTCCTCCCATGATCCTCCAAATTCTAACATGCAAGCCCTCAACATGTCCTCTAAGGTCTGAATAGTACGCTCTGACTGCCCATCTGTCTGCGGGTGGTAAGATGTACTGAACTTCAGACGAGTACCAAGACTCTCTTGCATGCTCCTCCAAAAGTGCGATGTGAAGCGCGAATCTCTGTCCGATACAATGCTGACTGGTATGTCGTGCAATCTCACAATCTGCCTCATATATAAATCTGCTAAAGCTTCTGTAGACTGACCCACTCTAAAAGGTATAAAATGAGCTGACTTGGTGAGTCGGTCCACTATTACCCACACTGCATCTCTCCCACTTGGACTCTTGGGAAAACCCGTGACGAAGTCCATAGTGATGTGCTCCCACTTCCACTCTGGAATCGGTAGTGGTTGCAATAATCCTGCTGTCCTCTGGTGCTCCGCCTTCACTTGTTGACATACTAAGCATTTGGCCACAAATCTCGCGATCTCTCTCTTCATTCCATGCCACCAGTAATACTGTCTCAAGTCTCGGTACATCTTGGTTCCTCCTGGGTGAACAGAGTACATAGAGCTATGTGCTTCAGTCATTAACTCCTGTCTCAATTCTCCATTTGGAACATACAAGCGGTTTCCAAACCTCAATGTCCCGTCTTCGTGGATGCGTAGTCCTGTCTGCATGTCGGCTTCTGTCCTTTCTTTGAGTCTTCGGAATCTAGCATCGGTGGGCAATGCCTCCTTAATCTTCTCCATGAGTGATGACTGAATCTCAAGGTTAGCCATCAAGCCATTCTGTCCCGGTAAGACGACCTCTATCTGTAACTCCTGTAGATCTCTCAATAACTCGGGCTGCATCGTCAAGAAATAAGCCATAGGCTTCCTGCTGAGTGCGTCTGCAACAACATTCGCCTTTCCCGGATGATACTGCAGATCGATGTCAAAATCTACCATCAGTTCCAGCCAGCGTCTCTGTCTCATGTTAAGCTCCTTCTGAGTATACACATACTTCAGACTTTTGTGATCAGTAAAGATTTCTACCCTCTCTCCATAAAGATAGTGTCTCCATATCTTCAATGCAAATATAACTGCTGCTAGCTCCAGATCATGTGTCGGGTAGTTCTTCTCGTGGACCTTCAACTGTCTCGACGCATAAGCAATGACTTTGCCATGTTGCATCAAAACACATCCTAGTCCACTGCCTGATGCATCACTGTAAACAACAAAACCTCCTGACCCTGAAGGAAGAGTCAAGACAGGTGCTGTTGTTAATCTTCTCTTCAGTTCTTCAAAAGCCTTCTGGCAGTCTTCTGTCCATACAAACTCCTGATCCTTTCGTGTTAGCTTTGTCATTGGTTCTGCAATCCTTGAGAAATTTTCTACGAACCTTCGGTAATATCCCGCAAGTCCGAGAAAACTTCTCACCTCTGCGACTGATGTGGGTGTAGGCCAAGTCTCTATTGCTGCAACCTTCTCTGGATCTACTGAAAGTCCTTCTCCTGATATGATGTGCCCCAAGAAAGGTACTTTGTCCATACAGAACTCACACTTACTAAGCTTGGCATATAACTTCTCCTGTCTCAAGGTCTCTAACACGATTCTAAGATGCTCCTCGTGCTCTTCAGGGCTCTTGGAATATATGAGAATGTCATCAATGAACACCACTACGAATTTATCCAAGAACTGATGAAAGACCCTGTTCATTAAGCTCATAAATACTGCTGGTGCGTTGGTTAAACCAAACGGCATCACCAAGAACTCATAATGCCCATACTTCGTCCTGAAAGCTGTCTTCGGGATGTCTTCCTTCCTCACCTTGATCTGATGATAGCCGGATCTAAGGTCAATCTTCGAGAATATCCTTGCACCACTCAATTGATCGAATAGATCATCAATGCGTGGTAAGGGATATCTGTTCTTGATGGTTACAGCATTTAGTGCCCTGTAATCAATGCACAATCGTACTGTTCCATCCTTCTTTGGTACAAATAAGATGGGTGCTCCCCAAGGTGAAATACTGGGCCGAATGAAACCCTTCTCCAAGAGATCATCAACCTGTTCTTTCAACTCCACTAACTCCTTAGGTGCTAGTCGATAAACCGACGAAGTGATTGGCTCTGCTCCTGGAGTTAAGTCTATTATGAATTCTATTTCCCGATCAGGCGGTAAACCTGGAAGATCATCAGGAAATACATCCACAAATTCTGATATGACTCTCGGGTAACCTGTCTCCCCTTCTACAGATAGTACCCTAAGAGTAGGCTGAACTCCTTGCTCTACTGCTCCTCGGAGAAACTCAAATTCTGGATGTCCAGGCGGTCTAAATATAACCCGCCCAAGTCGACAATCAAGAGTCGCATGGTACTGACTTAACCAGTCCATACCAAGTACGACATCATAATCCGGCATGGAAAAGATTAGGAATTGAGCTCGCATTTCTCTTCCACAAACTACTACAGAACATGATCTACAGACATCACTAACCGGAATAATACCGCCTCCCGTAAGAATTCTCTTCATCTTCGGAAGGGGTGCGGTAGCTACTCTATGGGTGGCTACAAAGCTAGCTGCTATAAATGAATGCGATGCTCCAGAATCAAATAATGCTACTGCAGGTAATGAAGCTACTAAAATAGTACCTGCGATGACCTCGCCTGCTGTAGCCTCCTCCTCAACAGCTAAAGTGAATGCCTGTCCTCGCCCCTGTGCTTGGCCTCGCTGCTGCTGGGCCTACTGAAATAAAGCTGCCTGTGGTGCCAGGGGTGGTCTCTGCTGATTCCCTCCTGGGGCTGGTGGCCTGACGCCTCCAACTCCTGCCTGCTGTGCTCCTACTGCTGGGTAAGCTGGTCGTGGTGCAGGCAAAGCTAATCTCGGTGCTCCCTCTCTGCGCTCGGTGCACTCTCTGGTCTGATGCTGGTTGGAACCGCAAGCTAGGCAGAGTCCCAACTTGCGTCTGCATTCTCTCTCAATGTGACCTATCTTGCCGCAGTGGTGACAAGTAGGGAGAGATATGGCCCTGTGCGCTGCTCTATCTGGCGTACTCCTCTGGAATCGTTTTACAGAATCTCCATGTGCTGCCTTGGTTGGTGCGGAGGTGTTTGGCCTCTTCAGATTCGATTCCCTTCTAGTGACGCGCTCCATGCGTCGCGCTGCTGCTAGAACATCAGTATAATTTGTAGGTGCCACTGAGCCAATCAATCTTTGAAGCTCGAACTTCAACCCGTCAAAGAACTTTTTCGCTTTCTCCTCCTCTGTCGAGATCAATGTCGGGGCAAAGCGGCTCAGGCGAATAAATTCAGAATTGTATTCTTCCACTGTCATGCTGCCCTGGATGAGGCGGTTGAACTTGTCCCTGAGCTCTGACCGTGCAACTGCCGGGATGTACATCTCTTGGAAGAGTCTGGAGAACTCTTCCCATGTGACTCTGTCCTGTCCAAGTCTCCTTTTCTCTGCTAGCCACCAGTGATGCGCATTATCAGTTAACTGTATTCTGACTGCAGTCATCCACTTCTCTCTTGGAAGTTCAGCGGCTTCCAGCTGATGCTGAATGTTTGTGAGCCACTCATGAACTTCCGTTGGCCCTTCTTTACCAGAAAATATGCGAGGCTTGAGATGACGGAAGTCGGTGATAGATCCCGTCGATGTTCGCCTCGCTGCTGGATTAGCCTGCTCCAATGCGGATACCAGGCTGGTCCTCAGATACTCGGCCTCCTGCCGATGGGCCTCTTGCTGAATCTGCTGCTGTGCTTGCATCATAGCATACATCATCTGGAACATTTGTTGCCCGTCCATGGCTTGTCCTGGCGGGAATACTGGCATCTGGGGAGTGAACTGTGGTGGTGGTGGAATGTCATCTCTCCGGAACCTTGGATTAGGCTGTCCGGTTTGATCACCCTGTGATGCTCGTCCACCATCCCCTGGTGTCACTTCATCTCCATAAGTAACCACAGCGTCGTGTGGTGTCTCCAAAGGAAAATCATCTCTGTTCCCGGAATCCATTGCTCTGCAATCAAAAGATAAACTATGAGAACGCTCAGAGGAATCAATACAGGATGCAGTTCAAGTAACAAATTTCGAGTTCGATATAGAGTTCAACAAATGGTTAAATGATGGATGAGATCCTATAGTTTATACTATCCTTAGGGCAGGCTGGTCCGGTCCCTAAGTTGAAACCGAATAATTTAGTCGTAGACCTGCATGGGCCACCACAAAAACTATGTCATGCCCCAGTCCCAAAATACCGTGGGACTAGACACGTGGCAATGGCCAGCAGTACGCACCGATGGACCAACTCCATATAATGGATCCATCAGGGCGTTCTTAAGCTGTAAAACAAGTCTACGACAATCAGGGCACAACTAATCTCATCCACACAAGATATAAAATATGATCCACAGAATAAATAAGGAATGTAAATCATCATCTAGTCTCACAAAGTACTTCGGGGAACAACCCGATAAATATCTAGTACAATGGTTCAACAGACCAGAAAGTAAAAGACCGAAATAAACAATAAAAGCTGAGCATAAACATGGATGCTCAAGAGAAGTCTTCAGCTAAGACCTCGCCCTCAGATGGTGGTACAGCTCCTGGATCGGCTCCTCCTGCTGCGGTCCCGTAAACCTCGGGGTAAACCTGTTCTGCAAAATCTGGGGACAAAATCCATATCCAGGTCCTCAGGGGACATAGCAAGGTACAGAAAATAATACAAGCCAGAATATAAACAGTGCAGCAAATAATGAGATAAACAGGGTAAGTATGTAACATCTGTATAAAATGCAAGAGAGAATATCAACAGTACTCAGGTTGGAACTACTACAAGCTCTGTGAAGGAGAGCCGGTAGCAGGGGTGTCAAGAGGTGGTCTAGCTCAGCGGGAGACTGAGTTGCCGGCATAACATAATCAACCTGTAGCCTGTGGGTATCTCCAGCAATAGATGGAACAATAAGGGAATACTAAAATAACCAGCTAAGTGATATGCAAGATGAGAGCAGCACTAGAACTCAGGCTGAAGCATACTACAAACTCTGTGTAGGGGAGCCGGTAGCAGCAGTAATAATGAGTAATAGGCCAAGCTCGGCTATAGAGTCTTGTGCCTCACGATAATAGGGGTGTATATATATGATCAGCCTGTAGTCTGTGTGTCTCTCCCCATCCAATGTAACCACACAAATCATGAACATAACGTCTCACGTCCATGTCAGCGGGGTCATAACTAATGCACAAGTCATAATGTATCTAGATTATAGTATCTCTATATGTCCTGCATCCTATACAGGATCACCACGAATATCTCGGGAAGATCCTGTCTCATGATCAGTGTCCAGTGTCCTGGGTCAAGTGTACTTGGTAAGACAAGTACGAGAAGATAAAGTGTCACGTATGTCCATATCTAGATGACATTACCCAACACTGCGTACAGTGTCGGCACCCGACTGATAATCGGATGCTAAGTACGTCACACGGTCCTAGGTTGAGCATGCACAGTAATATATATATAGCAAAGAAAATAAATAACTAAGCTGCAGAGTTTGGCAAGGTACACTTGCCTGATGTTTGAATATCAACTGTCGTCCTGGTATCTGTGGATCCGGTAGGGACTACTCCAAAAGCTGTAATAAATATCACCAACAGTCTCAGAAGGTATCAAACCGCTAGGAACGCCTGTCCTTACGTCCAATTTGGACATAGGGGCAAAAAGGTCATTTCCGGGCCAAAGCGGGTTCCAAAGGTGGGCCCACTTTGCACCGAAAAGCGTGCCGAGGGTAACAGTCTCTAAATGGGACAAACTATGGGTCAAACAACTCTAAATATCAATACGATCCCAACGGTATGTCCAAATTTGGATTCCGATGAGCCGAACATAATTTGGTCCAAAAAGTCAACTGTGGGGCCCGCCAATTGGCGATCTGGTCAACCGTCTCAGAAATGCATGAAAATTGGGTCACAGGACCAGCGTGTTACCACGAGTCCAGTGGTGCAAGTTTTGTCGCAATCTGACAAGCGTGCACAAAATACTCGCGAGTTCTACAAAAGTGGCGACACGAAATTTGTTCGCGGATACGGCCTGATTTCGGCGCGCACAAGCGTCCAAATCAGTCCCCACAAATTTTCACGTGTCCGATTATGCTGTGTGCACCATTCGGTACACTTGGCACAAGGCGTGGCGGTTCCGTTTGGCGGGGCGCGCTCCGATCTCCCACTTTTAGAAAACCGAAAAAAGTGGGTGCGCGCAGTTTTGTGACGACTACAATTTGGTCCACAGCAACTAATAGCACAAAGTTATAATACAGAAAATAAACTAGGTCATATAATCTACAGGTATCAAAAAGAATCGTCGAATTCGGATCTCTGTGGTGGGAGATACGAACTCGACAATATGGGTGGTCATCGCAAGTTTCTGCGATTGCAGAATTCTGTCTGCTCGCGCTGACTTGGGTGCTGTTTTTTACCTAGGGGCACACATTTTTCGAGGTTGACTATAAAACAGATATTGGAGAGGGTTAAGGGAAGATCATACCTATGAAAACGGATCTACGTTTGGTTGAGCGAGTCAACGGGAAATTACGCCGGAGCGAAGGTGCCTCGAGTGGGAATCTGCAGTCCGTGATGTCAGCGTCGACGGGGTGGTTGGATGGCTTGGGGAGGCTTCTCTGGCTGCGGTGACGGCTCTAGATGGGAAGGGGAAGTCTGGAGTTTTTAGATTAGGGTTTTGGA
The DNA here is from genome assembly GCA_036927795.1 of Iris macrosiphon. Taxonomy (NCBI): domain Eukaryota; kingdom Viridiplantae; phylum Streptophyta; class Magnoliopsida; order Asparagales; family Iridaceae; genus Iris; species Iris macrosiphon. Next base: position 37,255,073 of record JAYESA010000009.1, on the reverse strand, counting down.
GAGCTAATCATATATATATATATATTATATATATAATAGGATTGAGAGGGGGAGATACGGCTCGCGGGTGAAGGGTCTTCTATCCGCGGGTGGGTTTGGGAATTCAATAGGCTGCTAAGTGGGGCGGGGTCCCCTGGATGGTTTCCGCTGCAATCTAGCAGCATGCTCCCAAGGACTAAAGTCCTAAAGTAGCATTCATTGCTACTACTATTATTTGGTTACTATTATAAGTATTATTATTATACTATTTTCTATTAACTTATTTAATACTTTCTCTTTCTTTCTTTTCTTTTCTTACTTTAATTAAAATATATACACATATATTTGTTTATATATATATATATATATTCACACATAGGAAAATTTATATAATGGGGTATTGTACATCGTTAGGCTAGCAACTGCTCAAGGGGTCTCCTACAAGGAATAAATTCCTAAAAATTCCTGATGGTCCCACAAGTCCTCTAAGTGCCCGAACACCTAACATAAAAATTATTAAAAATCTATTTCTCCTATTTGGACCTAATTACTACAATTTAATTAATAATTAATAAATAAAGGGCATATACGATTTTCTGGGAAGGGGGTTTTACAATATGAGCTTGCGTTGGGTAGAGGACGCTGAGCTAATGGCCTTACTGCTATTGCTGGCCCTCTCTGTTGGACTGCCCCTGGCGCTAGCAGTGGTGGAAATTGCTGAACAAGCCCTACTGGCCTCTACATTATTGGATAATTGACAATCCGATGATCTGGACTGCCACACCTCATATACAACCCATTGGCTGCCCTATATATATCTCTAGTATGGACTCCCTTGCCACAATAAGTATATCCCGCCGGTACTCCCTAGCGTTGTTGTTGTTGTTGTTGTTGCTGTTGCCTTGGCTGCTACCGAATCGGTACTGTCACCGTCGAAACTACCGCCCTCCTTGGTGCTGAATCATGGATGCGAACGCCAGGTGATGGTGTTGACATCCGAGGTACTCCTCCACTCTGAGCATGAGACCTCTTCTGGCCTCATATTCTTGCCGATAACCTCTTCATGGTAAGCTCGTGCCTCGGAGCTGCTATCAGTACTTCTTCATAAGTCTGATAGTTGTGCCCATCTACCAGTTGTAGAGTCTTCAGATGAAGTCCTTACTGGAATCTTATTTCTCTATCCGACTCCATAGCCACCATAGTCGGAGCAAATCTACTCAGCCTGCAAAACTCGGCTGCATGTCCATCCACTGTTCTACCAGCCTGCTTGAGACTGATAAATCTCTGTTGGAGCTCATAATACGCTATGACTCCAAAGTACTTGGCTCAGAATTGATCCCTGAAACTGTCCCAAGAGATAGGATGCCTCAAGCCAACCTCTACTAACGTCCACTAGTCACGGGCAAGGTCCTGAAGCTGCAATCGGACCTGGTTAACTTGTTCATCAGCCGGAATCTTCGCCGCCGCCAGAATGACTTCGATGTTTTGGAGCCATGCATCTGCCGGGATGGCATCCTCCATGCCGTCAAAGTATCTCGGGTTAAGTTGACAAAATCTAACCGTCGTCCCCGAATTAGTCCTCTCGCCTCTTTCTAGAGCCGTCTGTAAGCCTTGACTCAACAAGATATTCTGCTCTTTTTGTTGAAACTTATGATGTTGTCATACTACCATCTGATGCTGCTACATTGCCATTATTCCCTGGAGGATCTCCAGTAATGTCGGGGTGTCAAGTATCGCTGGTACTACTGGTACTACGGGGGGTACGGGGATCTCAGAGGCTGGTTGCTCAAAATGTCCAACTTTCAGTTCTACCGTGCCAGCTTATTCAACTACTGGCTCTACTCGAATTTGACTCTGAACATGTGCTACCTCCCGTTGTTGCCCAGGGGAATCCTGTCCTGCCATATATGCTGCTCCAGCAACTGAAGAAGCCCTAAAAAAAATGACAAGAAACATCAAGAATAGGATAGGAAGGATCAAGGAAATAATTGATTCGATAGTCAAGCAAGGTTTCGAGAAGAACGAATTCAGGATTTTAAAGGCACATGTTTGATTGAGACTCCTATCATCATAATATCCTACAAGTCTGAAAATATAGGCATGCATGGGTCACCACTAAAACCTTGGCATGCCCTAATACCGAAATACGGAGACGGACATAGTCAACTCTCTCATACAAGGTATAGAACGTCGTACGACGTTCACGGCTGTAACTAGATAAGAGGGTACATACCTACAAGCAAGTCACTTACGGTCATACAGTACATCTATTGTCTCAATCAGTCAATCAAGATCAGTAAACATAGAACATATATGACAAGGAAGTAAGGCGTCCCAAACGCCCTGCTACAATATTCTGGAAATCAGCTATGCAAAAATAAGAAAGCTGGCAGAGTAGCAAAAGTACATGACCATGATCAGCTACAGTCTGATTAATTACAATCATGTAGGAAAACTAAATATCTAGAATCACGGCTAACAAGTGTCGGTGGCTAAACGTCCAACATAAGTAAAGTATGCCATAACGAGCAGGGAAGAAGAAACCCACTCGTTCCCTTCAACGACCATCCGTCTGGAGTGCACCATAGTTCAAGGGAAAATACACTTGATCCTCGGGTGTTGGCTCTAAACCTGGCCATACAAAACAAGTGGGGTTAGACCCCAAATAGCAAGTACCATAAAGGAAGTACGAATGAAAAAATAAAATCAGGTTATGAAATAGATATATAGTTCTGTCTCGTAGTTTTGGTTCATAGTCTATTGTGCCACAATAATCTAACCCTACAACCAAACATGATAATGGTTAGACCATCGCACTATGATAGGCCATGTCCCTAGACTATTTGACAGTAGATACAATACACAAACAAGCTCAGTTATATTATCGGCCAATCACTTGTACGGCTTACTAGATGGAGTCCTGATTATCCCAGAGATATTATGCATATAGGAATCCTTAAATCGAACAAGATATTAGCAGGATTAGTCAAGCCATAAATTGTCGCATAGCACATAGTATTGCACACCGGTCCCTTGCAGGCTACCATGCTAAGATCGCATAGAACACATAGTATAGTATAATAGTTGAATATTTTTATCCACTAATGTCACTACCATATTTCTAGATGAGGATATTTTAGAAAATTTGTATGTAATTTTTTAGTGATTAATAATTATTTCTATTGTGTTAATGATTAATATTTGTGGTTGTTCTATTATTCATTAATTAGTGGACTAGTCTATTAGTTAGACTTGACACGTGTGAACCCAATTAGACTTGTCATGACAATGATTGAGCCAACATTGGACTAGGCCCAAGATAGACCCATTCCTACTAATTAATTAGGAGGATTAGACTAATTTGTATTAGATTAGAAGCTTTCCAAATTAGCCCTCCCTTAATCCTATTCATAACTAACAAATAGGGGCATGGTAGTCATTTGATGTGACTTGGAGAAGGGATAGAGGAGGGCCAGCCATATAGAGCCTTCTCTCTCTCTCTCTCTCTCTCTCTCTCTCTCTCTCTCTTTCCTCTTTATTTGTGCACTCATTTCTAGATCCCCAATTCATAGATCCTCAATCCACTTTACCCCTCTTAATTTATTCATATTTTCTCTCATTTTTATCACTCAAGGAGTATTGGAGCTTGGAGTTGTGAGGAGAACAAGGAGAAGGAAGCTTTGGCAAGGAGATCGTGTCCGAATCGTGTCCATTGTATATTTTATTAGAAATCCATCTCCTAATTGGTATAAATCTGAATTCACCTTCTCCCTAGCTTCTAAATTATGCATTTAAATCTTAGGAACACCCCAATAACATAGGGCTACCTATAGGAACAAGTTCTAGGCTAAATGGGTGTGTATTGTGTCTTCTACATAGTAATTTGTGTGTATTTTGGAGAAATTTTGGGATTGACACATCAAGTGTGTGTCATGAGACCAATTTAGTTTAATTAGACTTATATCAGAGTTGTGAAACTAGATACATGTCCACAATTGGACATGAGTAGACTGTATCGCGATACAGTGTGATACTTTGCAATACGGGACTCAATTTTGGGTATTTTGTGCAATTACTCCTCAATTCTCATTGTAACAAGTTATTTTAGTTGTATTATGATGTATTATATATATAATTACTAATTGTGGAAGAACTTGGGTTTTGGTTCTTTATTGGACACGTATCATGAGTTTCTCAACTTTATACACTAGGTGTTTGACTAATTGATACAAGAGGACATAGATACATAAGTATATGGTGTATTTGTGCATATATTTACATTTATACCTGCATATATGGGAAGTGTTTCAGGTGTGTATATATATGTATATGGGGTTGGCCTTGTGTATAAGAGATGGAGTGAAGCCTTGTGAGGGAGTGCTCAAGATAACTGAAATTGTTGTTAAAGGTGCTACTATTGTTGCAATGTTGCTTTGGTTGCAATGTTGTCGTAGTTGTAGTATTTAGTTGCTACTGTTGTTGATGGTGTGTGTTCATGGTGGCATTAGGATGGACCTATGTTGGTGTGGGCTTATTGCAGTAATGGAGTGGGTATTATTCAGCTTGGGGAAAAAATAAAATGCAAGGACTGTGTTACTGTGTTTGTGAATGGGGAATGATACTACAGTTCAAGTAAGGTTGAGGGGCAGTAGTCAGTCAATTGAACTGGTGCAATGCAAGATAAGGAGAGAGTGGTATTTATACTTGTCAGTCAATTGAACTGGTGCAATACAACCTTGTATAGTTAAAATAAGCTAGTGTTAGCTAGTTAGTGACCTATTTTGACTAATATTGACTAGTTAAGTTAGAGTAACCTAGAAAAGGCCTAGAAGAGCATGTTTAATGCATTTTAGCTCATTATCACTTTATTACACCCAATTGACATATTATTTAGATCTGGGTGTGTGTGACACCAGCTCGGACACCGAGTGACATCATTTGCTCTGGACAAGAGGCGAGTACATTCTCTGATAGTTTCTTTATTTGATAGCTTCTATGTTTCATGTATTTAGTATTGAGATATTTGATTCCTGACACGATAGTTACACGGATTGGTATACATGGATCTTAGTCATGAGATGTTATTGTTGTGATGACTCAGTTATCACCGTGTCGTGCTTCGTGATTACTCAGTGATTACCGTGAGATCTTCGTGATTATATAGACCGTGATTATAGTGCATGATATTATAGATCATGCATTGTGATATACGTGTTATAACGTGCCATAATTTGGATCTGTGTAGTAGTCGGGGGATGGGAAAGTATTAGTAAATATATGATCATATCTTATAGCTCGTGATATAGTGTAGCTTATGATAGCTAGCAGATCATAAAACTCACGTGTGGTCACGCTAGCTCACCTTTTATATATAGCCCATGTTAGGCCCAAGCCGATAACATATTTTGCTAATATTTTAAGGCACATTTATTATATTATTTCTTTTATTCTAGTTTATTATATCAGTGTTTCTCACCATATTATTCTCATCTCTTGCTATTATTTACCACGATGCTCTTTCCGTAATATATGCTGGTTTAGTTACTTCCATAATGTATTTTTATTACTATTGCTATTTTATAGTTTTTGTCAATCATTGGAACTGCTATTGGGTTGTACTTCGCTCCAATCCTGACAAGATATATTTTTTAGATGATTCATTAGAGGATTGGTGTCCTATGTATTACGGGCCGCAGGATGGTGAGGCAGTTGAGCCAATACCCATAGAGACTCTTGAGATAGTACAACCAGCTGGAGAGACTTAGACTTTTCTTTATGAGCTGTATTTGATTTTAGTAGACTTTATGGCATATATTATTATTTTGAGACTTATGTTGAGATTGGACTTGTATTAAGACTCATGTATTTCTTTTTACTTTATTCTATATCGTGCCATTCTTTCTCTAGATGTTTTTTGTGATTGAGTATTATTTACCATTACCATTTTATCATATTGTCCTCTTTTTGGAGTTGAGATAGCAAGATAGGTATCTTATGTATATATTGTGTGAGATGTGTAGATAGTTATGTTGACCCAGACAGCGTTCTACCGCCAATGCTGCAGCATAGGCTGGCGTTGTTCACCACTTGTGCCCTTATTCCGGGTGCGGGCCATGACAACTAATAAGGACTTAAACAATATCCATGGGGTCTAGCCTGCACACCCTAATTTAGATGACTGGAGGTGGCTAGTTAGGCACGATCTCGAGTACGGGCACGCTAGATACGAATCAACTTGTCACTTTGCAGTTCAACTTGGATTCACCCCATCGTGATGCAACAAACAACAGATCCTATCCACGCTTGGTTATTGACCAACTATCATGTCCATGCTGAAGAAATTTATTATATCACATATCGCTTAGCATGTAGGCACACCTCGGTGTGAAATATGTAACATAATCATGTAGAAATACTTAGCACGTAGGAACACATAGCACGTAGTAAGTATATCAGCACGGATACCAATAGTCGAGTCAAGTTACCAATCATTGGTAAATCATATAAGTTCTATCATATTGCAATACGTAGGTCGAGTCAGGCACATAGGTAGTCATAGTCACTTGGTCGCATGGTCTATCTCTATTCATAGTTGGGTCAAGCATATAGTCAGGTTCAATACATGGTCACTCAGTTCTCATGCATTCCAATCATCAATCTCATACTTAGAATGACAAAAATCCAATAAAGCATCAAACCAAGAAAAATCAATAAATCATGCACACAGGGCCGTATAGAGTCAGTGTCGCATATGACAGGTGCCACATAGAGATTAATGCTGCATAGGAAGTTAGGCCGCATAGTCGTATGGGTCGCATAGGTCGTATAGGTCGTTTAGGAAGTCGGGTCACATGAGTTCAGACCGCATGGCTGTATAAGCTCAGACCGCATGGCCGCATGAGTTCAAACCGCATAGCCGCATGAGTTCAGACCGCATGCCCGCATAAATTCAGACTGCATGGCCATATGGTCGCATGATCATTCGTCTCCTCTAATTGCAGGTTCAGCCATAACATAAAGCTCCCAAAATCGAATAATGTTTCCTTCATAAAAATTTTATTTTAACTCTGAATCAAGTGAACCAAAAGCCAAAATGCTCGAAATAAAGTGCTCCATCTATACCAAAACTATTTTTTCAAAAATGCCATATTTTAGTAGATCAAAACCACCAAAAATCAAGAAACCTATAAAAAATCCTAAACTTCAAATGTAGATCTACTCAAATCCATCCATTGAAACCAAAAACTCCAAGTAATAAAAGTGTTTAGAATCATCATGAGCACATAATAGACTAATAAAGTACAATGAATGAGCAAGAATAAAAAATTAAGAGATTTCTCTATCTAATGCAAGATGTACTTGCCTAGAAATAAAAAAAAAAAGAGGAGAAAATAAAGAATGAGGGAAGAGAGAGAAATAAGTTAGCTTATATAGCTAGGGTTTAAGGTTTAGACCATGGGTTCAACTTATGACCAAACCAACCCAACAATTAAACCATGGACCTAATTGAACCAAAGAATGGGTCTAGTCTCTATGACATGCAACCTAATTACCATGCAAACAACAAATAATATAAGCATAGAAACTAATATGTTCCAAACATGTATATTGGGAACGGGGAGTGACATCTCTACCCACCTTAGAAAAATTTTGTCCTCAGAATTCAAACCCAAGGCTAGCTAGGGAAATCAGAACAAGCACTATGCTAACTACATGCTCATGTCTACACATGCAATCAAATTCAAGCATATAATAAAGAAAAACAGTGTCACATAGCATAGGTAAACGAATCACGAGATTCGAGATACAAAGGCATAAGAACGAATATACTTTTCGTGTCGAACATGTGCGGATATTGAGACTGGATATCATTCTCGTGCTCCCACATTGACTCTCCCAAAGGGTGATGACCCCAAGCAACCCGGATAAGATGGATAGTCTGATTCTTGAGCACATTCCCCCTTCGGTCCAAAATAGATACGGGTTGCTCCTCGTAAGATAAGTCGGTACCAACGACTAGCTCAGAATGGTCGAGGATATAACTCAGATCAGGGATATACCTACACAATTGAGACATATAAAATATATCGTATACCTCACATAGCGAAGGCGGAAGGGCAAGATGATAAGCAACATTGCCCACCCGCTCGAGAATATCGAACGGACCGACGTATCACGGACTAAGCTTCCAGTGAACCCCAAATCTAACGACTCCACGGGTTGGCAAAATCCGCAAGAATATGTGGTCGCCGACACAAAACTCTGAAGGCCTACGATGTTGATCTGCCCAATTTCGATGCCTAGCTTGCGTAACTCGAAGTCGCTCTCTGATTTTCTTGACAACTTATACTATCTGCGTGATCATCTCTGGGCGTAACATCTTTCGCTCAGCTATATTATCCCATGCCATTGGTGATCTACACTTTCTTTCATATAATGCTTCGAAGGATGCCATCTGAATACTTGTTTAATAACTGTTGTTGTATGAGAACTTAACGAGATAAATGTGATCTTCCCAAGGCCCTCCAAAATCTAAAGTACAAGCTCGAAGCATATCTTCCAGGGTCTGGATGGTTCTCTCTGATTGCCCGTCCTTTTGTGGATGGTAAGCGGTACTGAATCTCAACTTGGTGCCCAAACTCTGGTGTAAGCTCTTCCAAAAATTTAAAGTAAACCGAGTATCTTGATCGAATACAATACTCACTGGAATGTCGTGTTGTCTTACTATCTATCGTATGTACATCTTTGCTAACTGTTATGTGGATTGCCCTACTCGAAAAGGAAGAAAGTAAGCTACTTTTATGAGATGATCTACTATTACCCAAATTGCATCACGACCGGTTGGGGATCTAGGTAAACCAGTCAAAAAGTCCATCATGATATGTTCCCACTTCCACTCCGGAATAGAAAGTGGATGTAATAATCCTGCCTATCTATGTTGGTCGACCTTCACTTGCTGGCATACCAAACACCGAGAAATGAATTGTGCTACCTGCCTCTTCATCCCGTTCCACCAAAAATATTGCTTGATGTCTTAATACATCTTGGTACCTCCTGGATGAATTAAATACTGTGAATTGTGCGCCTCAGTCATTACTTCTTGTCGGATATCTCTATTTGGTACACAGACACAATTTCTAAACCTAAGAGTTCCATCTTCGTGAATCGTCAACTCTTTCCTGAGACCAGACTCACATTTTGTCCGAAGCTTCTGAACTTTTGGATCCTCTGCCTGAGATACCTTAATCCTCTCTATAATGGTAGATTATACCTATAAACTAGCCAATACTCATACATTTTATGGAAGTACTATCTCGATCCCCATTTCTCAAAAATCTTCTAAGATATGTCGTTGCGATGTCAACATAAATGTACTACCTCTCCCGCTAAGAGCATCTGCTATCACATTTGTCTTGCCTGGATGGTACTGGAGTTCCACATAATACTACTTTATCAATTCTAGCCACCTTCTCTACCTCATGTTCAAGTTCTTCTGAGTGAATACATACTTTAAGCTCTTGTGATCCGTAAATATTTTTACCCGATCACCATACAAGTAGTGCCTCCACAGCTTGAGTGCAAATACTACCGCCGTCAACTCCAAATCGTGAGTCGAATAATTCTTCCCGTGATCTCAAAGCTGTCGTGATGCATAAGCTATCACTCTTCCATGTTGCATCAATACACACCCAAGACCTTTTCCTGACGCATCACAATACACTATAAACCATCTAGAATCCACTGGAAGCGTGAGAATCGAAGCTGAAAACAAACTCTTCTTTAATTCTTCAAATGATATATAGCACTCTACTAACAAATCAAACTTGGCTTCCTTGTACGTTAATTAAGTAGCGGTGCTGAAATTCTTGCAAAATCTGCTACGAACCTTCTGTAGTATCATGTCAATCCCAGAAAACTACGCACTTCAGCTACTGTCTTGGAACTGGTCAACTCTCTACGGCCTCAACCTTCTTCGGATTTACTGCTACTCCTGCTCCAGAGATGATGTGACCTAAGAATGACATACGATCCAGCCAAAACTCACACTTGTTGAGCTTTACGTATAACTGGTGTTCCCTCAAAATATGTAAGACCTTCCAAAGATGCTCTTCGTGCTCCTCTTCACTAATGGAATAGACTAGAATGTCGTATATGAAAACCACCATGAACTGATCTAGATACGGCATAAAAATATGGTTCATCAAATCCATAAATATCGCAGGAGCATTAGTCAGTCTGAATGGCATAACTAAGAATTCGTAATGCCAATATCATAACCTAAATAATTTCTTAGATATGTCTTGATCCCGAACTCTTACTTGATGATATCCTGATCAAAGATCGATCTTAGAGAAAACCTTGGATTTACTCATCTGATCAAACAAATTATCGATCCTTGGTAATGGATACTTGTTCTTCACGGTTACAGGGTTCAACTGTCGGTAGTCGATACATAACTGTGACGACCCATCCTTCTTCTACACTAGAACCACTGGCGCTTCCCAAGGTGATCCACTGGCTCGAATAAACTTCTTTGACTTCAGTTCCTCTATATGTTGGTACAATATATCTCGCTCTGATGGTGCCATTTGGTAAACTTTATAAGATATTGGTCCTACTCTATGGATCAACTCTATACAAAACTCAACATCTCTTACTGGGGATAACCCCGATAGTTCTTCTGAGAAGACGTCTAAGAACTTCTTAACTATCTTGGAAAGTTGTTCTTCTGCTATCACTGTCACTGCAATCCTCTCTTCATGTAAGTCTCCCATAAATCTGTCAAAGGTGAAACCTTCCGTGCCCGGGATACTAAATAATACCTTACCCTTATGGCAATCGATCATAGCATGACTGTCTCTCAGCCAGTCCATGCCTAAGATAATGTCAAAGTTAACCATAGGGAACTCAATTAACCGTGCTAGTAGTGAACGCCCGCACAGTATGACCAGATAAGCTATAAATATTCTACTAACTCCTACGAGCCAATTACCAGTGAGTATATTTAACCTCTCTGGCAACCCTCGAACTCCAATCCAATACATATTACGAATCGTACAGATACAAAAGAATGAGATGCACCTGAATCAAATAATGCTATTGTAGGATAAGATGCGACATAGATGTTACCTGCGACCACGTAGCCAGATGCCAAAGCCTCCTCCAGAGATAAAGTGAAAGCTTGTCCTTGGCCCTGTCGGGCTCCTCGCTATTGCCTCCCTTGGATATGTTGTTGTGGCCTCTGCTGGCGCTACTACTGATTCTGTTGTTGTTGGTACATCTGAGCTTGCATCGGTAGCGGACACTGAGCTAATGGCCTTACTGCTATTGTTGTCCCTCTCCACGGGACTGCCCATGGCGCTGGCAGTGCTGGGAATTGCTGAACTGGCCCTCCTGGCCTCTACATTATTGGATAATTGACAATCCGATGATCTGGACTGTTATATCTCATAAACAACCCATTGGATGCCCTACATACATCTCAAGTGTGGCCTCCCTTTCCATAATAAGTATATCCCGTCGGTGCTCCCTGGCGTTGTTGTTGCTGTTGCCTTGGCTGTTGCCAAGCCGGTACTGTCACCGTCGAAACTGTTGCCCTCCTTAGCGCTGAATCATAGATGCGAACACCGGGTGATGGTGCTGACGTCCGAGGTACTCCTCTACCTCTTCCTCCACTTTGAGCATGAGACCTCTTCTGACCTCCTATTCTTGCCAATAACCTCTGCATGGTAAGCTCGTGCCTCCGAGCTGCTATCAGTACTTCTTTATAAGGTTGGTATTCGTATCCCTCTACCAGTTATAGAATCTCCATATAAAGTCCTTGCTGGAACCTCATTGTTATATTTGACTCCATAGCCAATATAGTCAAAGCGAATCAACTCAGCCTGCAAAACTCGGCTGCATATCCATCCATTGTTCTATCGGCCTGCTTGAGACCGATAAATCTCTGTTGGAGCTCATATTGTGCTACGACTCCAAAGTACTTGGCTCAAAATCGAGCCCTAAAACTGTCCCAAGAGATAGGATGCCTCAAGCCAACCTTTACTGATGCCCACCAGTCACGGGCAAGGTCCTGAAGATGCATTCGGACCTGGTCAACTTGTTCATCAGCCGGAACCTTCGCCGCCACTAAAATGACTTCGATGTCTTGGAGCCATGCATCTGCCATGATGGCGTCCTCCGTGCTGTCAAAGTATCTCGGATTAAATCGACAAAATCTAACCAATGCTCCTAAAATCCTCGCCTCTTTCCAGAGTCGTCTGTAAACCTTGACTCAACAAGATATTCTGCTCTTGTTGTTGAAACTGTTGATGCTGTTGCACTGCCATCTGATGCTGCTGCATAGCCATCATTCCCCGGAGGATCTCCAGTAAAGTTGGGGTATCAAGTATCACTAGTTCTGCTGGTACTATTGGGGGTATGGGTATCTCAAGGGCTGATTTCTCAATATGTCCAACTTTCGGTTCCACCGTGCCAGCTTGTTCAACTACTGGCTCTACTCAAATTTGACTCTGTACAGGTGCTACCTCTCATAGTGCCCAGGGGAACCCTGTCCTGCCATACCTGCTGCTCCAGCAATTGAAGAAGACCTAAAGAAAAGGATAAGAAATATCAAGAATATGACGAGAAGGATCAAGAAAATAATTGATTCGTTAGTCAAGCCAGGCTTCGAGAAGAACGAATTTAGGATTTCAAAGACACATGTTTGATTGAGACTCCTATGATCATAATACCCCATAAGTCTGAAAATACAAGCTTGCATGGGCTACCAGTAAAACCTTGTCACGCCCCAGTACTGGAATACAGAGACGGACATGGCCAGCTCCCCCATACAAGGTATAAAACGTCGTACGGCTGTCACGGCTGTAACTTAGACAAAGGGTGCATACCTACAAGCAAGTTACTTAGGGTCACACAACACATCTATTATCTCAATCATTCAAGCAAGAACAATAAACATAGAACATATATGAAAAGGAAGTAAGGCATCCCAAATGCCCTGCCACGATATTCTGGAAACCAGCTGTGCAAAACAAGAAAGATGGCAGAGTATCAAAATTACATGACCATGATCAGCTGCAGTCTGATTAATTACAATCATGTAGGAAAACTAAATGTCCAGATTTATGGCTAACAAGTAACGGTGGCTAAACGCCCAAAATAAGTAAAGTGTGCCAAAAGGAGCAGGGAAGAAGAAACCCACTCGTTCCCTTCAACTGCCATCCGTCTGGTGCACGACATGGTTCAGGGGAAAATATGCTTGATCCTCGGGTGCTGGCTCTAAACATGGCCATGCAAAACTAGTGGGGTTAGACCCTAAATAGCAAGTACCACAAAGGAAGCACGAATGATAAAATAAAACCAGGTTATAATATATATATATATATATATATATATATATATAGAGAGAGAGAGAGAGAGAGAGAGAGAGAGTTTTGTCTCATAGTTTTGGTTCATAGCCTATTGTGACACAATAATCTAACCCTACAACCAAACAAGGACAAGGATTAGACCATCGCACCATGATAGACCATGTCCCTAGACTATTTAACAACAGATACAATACACAAACAAGCTCAGTTATATAATCGGCCAATCGCTTATAGGACTTACTAGATGGAGTCTGGGTTATCCTATAGATATTATGCATATATGATCCTCAGATCAAACCAGATACTAGCAGGGTTAGCCGAGCCATAAATTATCGTGTAGCACATAGTATTGCACACCGGTCCCTCACAAGGCTACCGTGCTAAGATCGCATAGAACACATAGTATATTATAATAGTCGGATATTGCCATCCACTAATGATAACTTAAACAATATCCATGGGTACTAGCCTATACACCCCAATTTAGATGACTAGAGGTGGCTAGTTAGGC